>CAEFZY010076417.1:0-28436 GCA_903066815.1 Brachyrhaphis roseni
CTGTTTAAATGTCTCTCTCAAAAAAAGTCTGAATTGTATATTACTACCCCATATGATCATTTTCTCCAAATATCAGATTTTTCCTGTAACTACAACTTAATTTGAGCCTGAGAGGGTTAATATGGGACCAAGTGTATTAAACTGCTATAATTTTATTGAAGAAGAAAGCTGAGGTTTTCTAATTTGCTCTTACTGTTTTATTCAAACAGGAGAAGAAAAGAAATGGAAGATGAAACTTTGGAGAAAGAGAACATTTCCCAATCTAAAGAAACCAAGTTATAGTTATACAAATATATACTGCGCTGGTCTTTCTGTTGACATAGTTGCCTTTCCTTAGTTGTATTATATATTTTTAATATGCAATATCATTATGACAGTTGGGAGAGGGGAGTAAAAGTTTGTCCTCACAACTGCTGATTCATTTATTTACTTATTTCCTTGTAACTTAAATGTCAAACATGTTTTGCTTCATATTGACAGGAAAATGTTGTTTTCCTGATCTTACCGGCCAGATGAAGAGTGCACATCCAACTATTGTGACAGGGTTCTAAGGTCATTTCTCAAAGTTGTCTGACTCAGCGTTGGGGTTGTAAAGTTGGGTTTGTGTCTGAATTATGAAGCAGAGGACATCCAAAGACTAACTTTTGAACATTAAAATTATTTAAAGCCTGTCAAACTGCAATCTTCTTGTGTCCTTACAACATTGTACGCCTTGATACTTGAAGAAAAGCACAAGCTTCTTCGTTAAGTCGTTTGTTCTGTGACATAAAAATGATTCATACTTGGCATTTTCATGCTTTTTTATGCTTCAAAATTCAAAGAGTTAAAATCTGCAAGGGGAATATTACAACATCTAAGACTATTTCTCATCAGTAAAAAAGGATGGACTAGGAAACTCTTCAAACTGTTTTGTTTCCTCCTTCTTGTTAAGGTCTTAGAGCATAAAGGAAACACTTCAATAATTGTACACTGGAAACCAGATTTGCAAAAAAAATAAATAAATAAAAAGTCTCCATATCATTTAAATAAAGAAGTCAGAATTTTGAATTGCAAGGGTAATGTGATTACTTTAATGTTTTTGCTTAAGATTTATTGCTTCAGTATTTAAATGCTGAATCTAAATCTTGAACACTAGATTTAGTAAAACCTACTAGATGTTCCAAGGTCCTCCAGACTTGTTTTTATTTATTTAATTTGACAGTAATAAGGGAAAGCTTAGTTAAGTAGTTCCTTTTTAGAAGCCATTTCCTGAACTTTGGAGATCTGCCGCCTTACAGCTCAGTGCTATGCTCTCTTGTTTTTCCCATTATGAACAGTGACAGAGAAATAAATCTTTGTGTCTCGTCTTATTTCTGCCTCATGGAAGTCATGGCTCATTAATTCAATCAATTTTAAAAATACTGACAAAAATAAAAAAGATAAACTAATCTACTTAGATTGTATTCTTTTAAAATATACGCATACATTTTCAAGTAGACTAACGTTCATTCCTTAAATATGAACTTCATGTCAAAGTCGTAAGCATTTATTTGACAGAACACCAATAGAAGTGGATCAAACCTCCAACAAACAAACGGCGTAATAATGGCGGTTGTGGAACTCAATGCGTTAATCTGTGTAACGTATCTTTAGTATCCCGATCCACACTCCAATCCAGTACAGTTCATTTATTTATTTATTTATTTATTTTTGATCAAAATTGATGAAAATAACTTATTTTTGTCAAAGTGAGCACCTCAAGGTGGTTTCAGTTTGCAGGGCGTTCTATTTTTAAATTGGATCAGTTGATCTGATTCTTTTGTCTGAGTTTGTGGCCTCAGATTTACCCGGTGTGTTTGTGCTGCTGGAGATGGTGGGAAAATTTGGCATCACATCGGCTTTCTGTGTTTTGTACGCCTTCACGGCGGAGCTCTTCCTGACCGTAATCAGGAATACAGCCATGGGATGTCGCTCCACAGCCGCACGGATCGGAACCATCATCTCCCCATTCATCATTTATCTGGGTGACTGTAAGTGGGAAATCTGTGACAACATTTTAAAATACAAATGCTTAAAAATAATTTCTTTGATGTCAGTGAGAGTTACTGTAATATCTCATGTTTTATCTTATTATTCACTAAACAAATAAGCATTAAAGTACTTGATGTTTCTCTCAGTAGATATTAAATTATGGCGGGTCGGTTATGTCACAGGGTTTTACTTCAGGGCCCTTCCATACGTAGTGATGGGTGTTATGGCCGTCTGTGGTTCTGGTTTCTGCTTCATGCTGCCAGAAACTCATGGAAAAGCTTTACCAGAGGCGTTATCAGACATGCAACAACTACATGGTGAGTTGTTTGCAATTATTTAAAAAGTTACACTTATTTTTGGTAAAAGGTCTTCTTCATTCTGTTTAGTCATCTTTGATTGGCTTTTTCTGATTCTGTGTATTTAGGATGATAGCTAATTTTATCAATGAGCCTTTGTGCAGAATTGTTTTTCGTGACATTTTGTTCCTTTGTTCAAACAGGAACTGTGTGAATAAGAAAAGGGAAGCAGAAAATGAGGAGAACACACATATATAGTGAGTAAATGTTATTACAAATCTGCTGCTTCTGCCAAAGATTTCATCTATTTGTTGGGGTTTTCTTAGAGACTGACTGAAAATAACTGATTTAAATTTTCAGAAGGTATTTTATTTTTTTAATGCCATTACTTTCTTATAATTTTATGAACAGATCAACACTTACTTGGAAATAAGCAGTAAAATGATACAAATTGTCTTCAAATTGTATAACAAATAAAAATCTGACAACTAGTCAAGCATTTGTATTCACCGTCTTTATTTTGATGCCCCTAAATGAAATCCAGTGCAACCAATTGCCCTCAGCAGTAACCTAATTAGTCAATAAAATATAAGTTTAGAACAAGGTTTGTTTGTTTTCTCAAAGATCAACAGCTGAGCTGGGAGAATCCAGGACAACAACAATAATTCGATTTTCATTTTCCACATTTGGCCTTTAAAAACTTTAAGAAGTCCAGTTTAAAGTTTGAAACAAGTCATGTTCAGAAAGTAAATTAACACCACACTTCCAGTTGGTTATCTTTTAAAACATGCTCAGTACTCTGTGTTATAGACCTTCATTTAACAATTGGTTGGTTTAACTCCAGGCAGAATCAATTTTGTATCAAGATATGATGTAAAAGTGACTGGGATTTTAACAAAGTTTTTTTTTTTATTGTGCTACCTGTCCATTTAATTTAAAAAAAATACATTTAATATGAATAAATAACATTTACACTTATAATAAACTTGTATATTTGCCCCACAGATTTAAAAACATCTAATATTTCCACTTTAGATTAGAAATGTCCACATTTAGTTTAGTTTTGCTTTTTCCTGTATAAATGGGTCAATGTTCAGCTGTGGAGAACCTTGCAGACATTTTCTGTGTGTGACATTTATCAGGGTATTTCAGTGGAAGCCGTGAAGGCGTCAACTGTTACTGTGGAAAGACCTCCGTCATTTTACTTTCACTTCAGATCCAACACGATGCACAACATCGGCTGTGGAAAGATCTTTTTAAATACTCTTCTTGGATTTTATTTTTCTTTTTAAAATCATCACTACTAAGCTGTAGATGTTGGAATTTCGTTGAGTTGGATTATAGTTAGCTTGGATCTGATCGACACGACAGCTGCTGGAAATTTAAAGCAACTGCAGATGAAATTAAAGTAAAAGTGAAACCGACTCGTTTTCTTCAACGGTCTGAATCTTTGTTCGTTTCGTTGAGGCTCTGCGGCTCGGATGGATTTAAATTCACTAAAACCGAAGAATGTGATGGATTGAAGGTAAGTTTTCTGTTTTTAATAGAATCGAGTGGCTACAGCTGCTCTCGATGACGACGATGATGATGATGATGATGATGATGCTATGTTTTTCCTCAGCTGATGCTTTTTTTATAATCCTTGATGATATTTTATAATATATAAAGCCATCTTCTTTTTATTACATATAAATGTAGTTTCGGTATAATAATGTCGGTGCTTTGCTGTTCAGTGTTTTTACCCATCATATTTTTTATTGTTTAATTCTCTGGTTGCATTTTGCGAAATCGCTCTGATGAGTAAAAAAATAATATTAGTTTAATACGTAAGAAACTTAAAATACATAAATATTACTTATTCTGTTCAATTTCAAAATAATTCTTAGTTGTTGATATAAGGATAGGCTTTTTATAAGCATAATGTTGCATCAGAAATGACCACTTGATGGCGCCAAACTCTACTTCGTTGGTGACGTGAATTTCTGAGGAATCGCTTCTGATTTATTTTTTACTAAAGCAATAAATAGTCATATTCAGCAGCTTGGGTTGAAGCTGGAATAAAAGACCATAAATTACTAACAAATATTCATAATTTCAATAATTTTACAATATGAACATGTTTTGGTTTTCATCTCAACTTTGTCCCAGTATATTGCATTGCATCTATTTCACAAAGAAATCTCTAACTTTACTGCTTTTGATTATTTTATTTTTTTTTTTCGTTGGGTGTTTCGGTGGTTTACTGAAATTTGACACTTCAAAAACTTTGAAACCTTTTAAGAACTAGAACAAGCTCTAACAAACTGCTAACAGGATTACGATCAGGGGAGTTTTCTGGCTGATCCCTGAGTGACTATCGCCTTTCCTAATAAAACTGTTTATTACGACGGCGCTTTTGGATCGCTGCTCTCAGTTTTATCTCAGTTTGTATTAATAGTAGATGCGCTGTAAGTGATCCCACTCCCCTGGACTCAACCCGACTCATGAAAAGCTTCAGGATGTTGTGCTGTCATCATGACATTAGTCATGGCATTGAATTCTGCTCTTTCCAGCTGTTCTAAGCAGCCTGCAATGAGCTTGGCGTGAGAAAATAACCTTACTGCAGCCATGTTGCTGCCCTTCTTGACCCTACGCACATGTCCAGAAGTCCTGGCCTCACTGAGTCCAGAACCCTCACACCTACCTGCTGCAGTTTCTGAGCAAACTCTTCACAGATCTGAAGAAAGCCCCTGTACCTCATTTTGGAGTTCTTTGTCTTTTGTCTCGTTTGCAGCAGTAACCCGCCTGTGCATTCCTTCCCATACAAAGAGACAGTATGGAGGTTTCCAGCACAATTTCTGTTAAAAGGAACCATTCCGATCTTTCAATTTAATCAGAATTATGTCAGCTGTCTCGTCTTCCCCTGTATTGCAGACAGTCAGTTCCTGCAGCTGCATCATGTTGACACTCTGTACTATACAGTGCTCTCCATTAAAGTCTTATTAAACATATTTCTGGCTTAGGACTGAAAAAAAATGAATGTGATTAAAAATGTTTAATATTATTATACTAATTTCAATCTGTGCTTTTAAATCATCAGGATCACCTCTGGTTTCTTTGAGCTTTTCGGTCTTGTGTGCTTGAATTTAACTGTTAATGTGAAGGACTGTGATATATTTTGTACTTCTACCCTGATTGATGCAAACGATATAATTTAAATGGATGCTGGAATCTGATTCTAAATCTACTGTACAATCCCCTGATTGTAGATTTGCACCACATGTTTTTGTATTGAACATAGTTTATCTCATTTTGATGCAAAAATCACTTTAAGCTATTGCTATTTAGAAAAACTGAATATACTGGTGCAGAGCTTTAAGACTAAATGGATAAATGTTTAAGTGCATGTTTAACTTTTATTTGAGCTTGTTGTTAATTTAATCCAATATGTATGTTGAACATAAGCGAACTTTGCAGTAAAATATTAAATAAAACAATGTTGTTGCTCTGCAGACTACCAAATAAGATTAAAGGTAATGTCAAGTTTATAGACAATGTAGTAAAGGTAGTAATTAAATAAAGTAAATATTTTCTTATAGAAAATACAAATATACTTTAGTATTTGTATAAGGAACTATTGTTAGTGAAGACCGTAATAGACTGATTGCACTAAAATGCATTTAAACACTGACAATAATATCTGCAAACCTTGCCTTCATTTTGACAAGTAACCACTTGGACATAAAGCTTTCTGTTACATTTTTGGAAATGAATGAGATTTTTTTTTATTATTATTTATTTCTAAAAAATAAACAAAATAAATTATCACATAAATATGTTTTTGTGGGTCATGGAAAAATGTAGTTTAATTACGTAACATTAAATGACTTTTCACATTCTAAAAACCATAATACATTTCAAAATATTACAAGTTGGCAACCAGTAACTGTTACCATAAACAGTTTTATCTCTAGTGAGATAAAACTTTACAAATTCCTGAAGCTGAATTTCCAGTTTACCAGCAGCAGCAATAAAGTCATAAAGTGACACTGGAAAATGTTAATAATTCTATATCACTTCAGCAGAGTTGAAATTCATTTCTCTACTGGAAGATATTTTGAAACACTGGTCATGTCTTCAATACTAACAAATGGGAAAAAAATTCAAAGTATTCTGGTTATATTTTGCACCAGCTAAATATAAGGTTACATTTGCTTTTTGAAGCATTTACTTTGCTTTGCTTGCCAAGACTTTACTGCTTAACTAGCCACCTACAATGGAAAACTAAAATTGACCACTAGATGGCACCAAATTACTTTAAATCACTAACTGTTGCTTTATACTCATGTCGTGAGAAAAATACAGCAATATAGTTTATAGCGTTGATAGCAGACAGGTTTGTTGGCTTCTTACCATTTTATTGTTTTGAAATATAAAAATAAACTACAAAAAAAATGTTAACCTTTGACATGACAAGGAGCCTGCAGAACAAATAAGAGGCATATTATTGAACCAGGAAGTGGACCGAAGCGCTAGTCTGTGACTACTTCTTGCCCAACAAGCACGACTTGATTTTTACATAACTGCTTTGTACAAATGTTAACACGAAAGATGACGAGCCTTGTTTCACCACCTGCTCAAACCAAAATGTTGGAGACTTTTATGAACAAAAATAAACTCAAGACTTCAAACCCGTATCCTCCTAAGGCCATGAATGTAGTGTTTATGTTACAGTGAGTGAACACATGAAGCCTCGGTATGTCTGAGTCTGGCTTCCTCGGAATCTGCTTTGCAGCTGAATACTTCCTTTATCAGTCATCAGAGAGAGGATGACATCTAGAGATGTTGAGGCAGGGGGGAGATAAAAGGTTGCCATAAAAACCTCCACAAATCTGGGGAAAGAAAAACAAGAGGAAAAAAATCGGCAATGTCAGTTTACTTAAATTTCATAAACCAAAAACTGCATTTGTTTAAATTGCTTTGCAGCTAATTTAAGTTTGTAGAGTGTGTGTGGTTGAGTAGTATTCATTACACATTATCTCTGTGGCACGCCTCAAGTGCACATCAAACCCTTCAAGAAGAAATTACCGGCTGTTAGAAGTGGACATTACCCAGATAGAGTCTGGATAAGTTGAACTACAAAGATGACCGGTTTCGTCTGATCCACATTTATATCACTTCTAAACTTTGCAGTAACAAGAAAGTGCAAAGTATTTATTAACTGAAACAAAATGACCATTTTATGTGGCTACCAATAAGAAAATGTCACAATCTCATCAATGGATTGGGATTGTACATTGTTCTCTCATCCTGTTAAATATACTAAAATATAGGTCGAAGTGTATGCATAATCCAGTAAATTAGGTCTAGTTGTCCAAGACTTAAATCTTCATAATTTGGCAACTATCTGTATTTTAACCTTATAGTGTCAATCTTGACATGATGGGAGTCCCAGAAGTCCAACATTTTGGAGGAATAGATTTTGCGTGTGCAATTTAAGCTAAATCGGTTTTTGTTTATGTAGTTTCATAGACAGCAGATACTTCAAAAAAACATCCTGCTTTAAGAAGGAGTTGCCTTTGGAGTTGTATTTCCCAACTCCAAAGGCATTTCCTATAAATGGCTCAGCACGCACCTGGCAGCAACAGCACCACCTTTTGGCTGCACTAAAATACTGCATTAGTTGATTCTTGCAAGTCACATGATTTATAGGAAATCGAGGCTTCAGCTTGGAGCATGTCAGGCTGTACAGACAGTGAGACTTTTCAGACTCAGCAGTTTCTTTCTTTGTTTTCATTGTTTTTATTTTAAGAGCGAGATTTGCTTCAGGTGTTTTCAGTTTGACATGTCTTTATAGTAAAATGTGGTGTGTGTAACAGATGAGCTGCTCTCTCAGTTTAAGTTTCAAGCTGGTGCATCATGTGACTGCAGCATCATTCAGCGTTAACACATAAGGGGAATATCTTGTCAGCTGCTTATGTTGAATTTTTGTGGATCACATGAAATATAAGACACTCTTGGCAGAATGCAGACTTTGACCAATATATTTTTATTTTGCATGCATTAATGACTAATAATTTAAATAAACTGCAGTTGCTCCAAGTTTGTGCCTTTTGCCTTAATTTCAGATTACTTACTGTGTGTTTAGAGCTTTGTGGTTGGCGGCCCGTATAGCCTCCAGCGCCGTGTTTACTTCCTGCTGTTGTTGCTATGACCTCAATCCACCTCACCTGTGGCCACACCCTCTGCAGATGGCGGTATCACAGCAAACACGCTGTCGCTGAAGGGTGATTTCATGTAAATGGGCCATTTCGGCTCGTACAAGGGCTCTCACGCACACGAGACAGTTTCTGCCTTTTTAAAACTGAATTTTTATTATCAGTATAATCTGCATCTTCAAACTGCAACTTGACTCCAGACTGAAGACTTTTGTCATTCTGTTTTAGTTAGAAAATGTATCATGCGATAGATTTTTTTATTGCTTATTTCAACAGGCCTAATCAACACATGAATGCCAATCTTAACTGACCATTATGAAAGCAACCAAGAGGCCTTTGCCAACCCTGGAGGAGCTGCAGATATTTACAGCTCAGGTTTTGATAGGATGGTTATCAGGAGTGCATTCCAGGAAGAAAGCTACTGTTTGAAAGAAAATCACAATAAATCTTGCTTAAAGGTTATCGCAGTCCAAATAAGGGACATAACAATATGGAAATAAGTTTGGTTAGATAAAAACAAAAAGTACCTTCTTTACCAACAGAAATACCCATTGTAATACCACCTGTAGGACATGGTGGTGGTAGCATCATGCTGTGAAAGAGCTTTTGATTTGCAAAAATTAGTCAGAATTAGTGGGAAGATGGATGATGCCAAAAAAAGAGGCAACTTGGGGGCGTATTTAGGAGAGTCTAGTAGATTTTAGACTGGAGTGGAAGTTGTTTTCCAGCTGGGTAAAGACACTAAACATACAGCCAGAACTACAACTGACTGGTTTTATTCATGTTGAAATCAAAACATCACTTTAAATCCCCCTAACATTTATAAACTGCTTTATTTTGACCTATCTCAGCCTATAAAAAATGTTACTTTTAGATACAAAGAGACAAATTGTGAATACTTTATCAAGCCACTGCATTTCCTGCAAATAGTTGCAAAGCCTGTCTGCACTACATGACATACTTTGAACATTAACAGTTGAAAAGAAGTATTTGGGGGCAGAGTATGGAGTGGAAGTTAATGTTTCCTGTCTTGGAGGACAAGGACAGTATCCGCTGTAAGGCGAGAGTGATACAGTCTCAGTGTAGGAGAGAGACTGTAAGCATTTTGAGTGACATTTACAGTCCTTATCAGGGTCGTTAGATAACCATGTAGACGATGTGAATTAACCGTGTGAATGCAGGTCAGTTGTCGTTATAACATCCACATTGACTCTAACTTGTTTTTCTTTGTGTAGTTGTTCACTACATTACCTGGCAACAAAAATAAAGCCTCACGTTGCTGTAAATGTGACGAGTGTATTCAAAGAAGTTCTCTGGAAATGAGCCGACATTTTCACCTGTTCCACACAACATTGAAATTACACCTCGAGTGAGACTGATGACACGCTGCATTGTTGACAACGGCATGCCCATGCAGCACCAAGCTAGTGTTAAAGAAAGCTAGATGATAAAAATCACCTGAGAGTTGCTCTTAAAAAAAGTTTGAAACATGTTAAAATTGACATGCTCTTGTTTTCATCCAAAGGAAATCCTAGAAAGAAGACATTCATAATCATCTGTTTGACTTATGGCATTACTAAACAGTTTTTTAATGCATCATTTGTAAGAGAAGGGCATGCTTTTATTCACCTTTACAGATCACTTGTACCTGAAGTTGCCTGGTTAGATAATAGCTGGATTGACCTACATTTTGTCAATAGGTATTCTCTGACCCGTGCAGGTTCGTCCTGCTTTATGCATGCCGGTTTTATAATCCTAGAAACAAAGTTCAGATCTCTCCTCTAAATGAGCTTTCTTATTTGTTTGCACAAGAACAAAAAGGAAAAAAAAAAAGCATAGCAGTCATTTCATTTCTGTATTTGTTTAATGGACTGAACTGATATAGCAGTCAAAGCACTTTGCACTTGAACCATGTTGACTCACACATATTTTTACACCGATGCATAGACTTGCGCTTAAGTTTCTTGCCCAGAAGCAAAACAACATGTGACAAGAGGAAGGAGGAAATAGAACCTAAAACCTCTTGATTGTAAAATGTCTCTACTGAGCCACAGTTTCTCTTGTTTAATTAACATTTAGAAAAATACACATGTAAATGCAGCCAATTGTATGGAGGCTGATTTCCATTGTGTCTGATGGTACTGGCTGTTAAAAAAACAATCAAAAAAACAATCAGAAGACAGACGGAGAAAGCATCAGCAAAGCCTCTCTGCTGATTTGCATCTTGGTTTTCTGAAGGCATTCAGAATCATTTCAATACAACAATCTAATTTCTTGTCTCGCCTTATCGGCCCCTTTCCTCTCACATACCTTTCTGCAACCTCCAGCATGCACTGCATTATCCCTCATCAGCATGCACAAGTGAATATATTCACACAAACAGGTTGTCCATGTTTGTCAAGAAAACGATGGCATGGGATTCACATCAGCTGTCCTCAAAACATAACGCTGGATCACTCATGTTAACTGGCAAAAAAAGCCACTTAGAGAATAATACAGCCGCAAAATTACACTCAAAAACATCCTACTGGTCTCCAGTGGATCTAATTAGACCAACCTGCAGAGATAAACTCATCAGTTTATTTTTGTTTTTGTTTTGTTTTTTTTTAGTTGCAAAAATCTTCAAATCAGAAAACACAAATCATAACTCTAACCTTCTAATTATTACTTCACATATTGGGGACCCAAAGAAATAGCCGGCCCAAGACATAAGTGAACTAAGCAGTAACTTAGGCTCCCAGACCTTCAGGGCCGCCTGGATAAAGATTAAAGATCTAGATTAAAATATTTTAGCGTAACATTTAAATTTTAGATGTTGTTTGAAAGTTTTCTTTCTAAAAGTGTTTAAAAGAATAATCTTCATAGTTGCAAACTGATGATGCTATAAGTTTAATCTTTGGTTTGTTCACAAATGCATCTCAACAAATAACCAAAATCTACTGATAGTTTTTAATTAATCACCAGTTTTACTATTCTTCATTAGCGAGAAACATGAACCATATTTAAATCGTTTTCATTTCTAAAAACAAAGTTTGAAGAAGAGTTTGTTTTTAAAAAGAAGTGGCACTGAGTTTTTTCTACTACAGCAGCACAAGATAAAAACAATCTTATAGACTGAACTTCCAGCCACAGAACAAGCAGCAGCAGGATTTAAGATCGTGTGGCTTATGTTGTCACAGATGGGTTAAGATATGTTGAGGTGGGAGTGTTGGTGATGAAACAGAATCCTGCTATAATTAAAGGCAAACTTATTGCACACAATGTGTAGGCTTGTTCTTGCTTGATATTCTAAAATAAAGTTCAGCACTAAAAGGAAAGTCATACAGTTGCATCCACTTAATGAAAGAAGTATTGTTGAAGAAATATAACTGTCTAGAAAACGGTGTAAAACGGTTTGACAGGTGTGGCTGTAGCCTGCAGGGTGACTCATGCAAATGTTTTATTTGGTATCTGTAACTATTTTTACCTGGATATTGATGAGATATAAAAAAAAAAAAACAAAGTATAAAGCCCTATGTGTTTATCTTTTTTAAAATCCAGTAAACGCCATGAACTACATAAGATGTAACAGGAAACTTCATTTTTATCCATAAGCTAGATTTAGTTTGGAGGAAACACAGAGGGAATGCAGGATGTGGTCCACTGTAACATTACATCATCTCGTTTTGATTTGAACTCCTTCAATCCACTCTGGTGTTTCCTGGAAGTCAGCAGACTCGTACTAATATCTTCTACTCTCCCTCTCTCTGTGATTTGCTCTCACACACCAAATATTTCTACTTAACACAACCTCACAAACATCTAAGACTTCAACAAGCTCTGACCCCTGAACTTAAAAACATGACCTCCGCTCTCTGGTCTCTAGTATAAACAATCAAGCCAACATGAGGATGTCACTCTGTCATTCAACCACTAAAGGGATTTGTTGTACATTGGAAGGGCGTTTTGTAAATGTCATTTCGCAGCACTGAGTTAAAGCAGTTGTTTTTCCTTTAGTTGTTTTCAACCTTGTGTTGTTGTTTGTTTTCATCACTGTTGACGTGGCTTTGGCAACCTGTCAAATTCTTTAGTGTATGCAGAATCATTTTTTTTCAACTCGTTAAGAAGACACACCTTTTCATATAATCCAGTCTTAAATATTCCTGCGTCTGTGTTCAGGCGTTGCATTGAATACCAAACTTTACTGTGGTGATTTTGCTTATGAAGACCTTGAATGTGCCGTGGTCAGTGCAGTTTCATAGAAACCAGAGACTGTAAAGGATTGTGGAAGTGGTTGTGACGGCTGGAGTTCCCGACTCCAGAGGCGTTTCATGTAAACGCTTTGGATTTCACTTTACTTCAACTTAATGTTGCCTTTAGTGCTGAAGTGCAACATCAAGAGCCCTGTAAAAACATCACAAAGCATCTGTCATAGGGTGGCAGCTGGTGAAATATAAAGCTGTTGCACTGCTATAAGGAACCTTTGGATGAAAATCCTGACACATTGTGCAAACTGTTGGCCAGCGGTGGAACCAAGTCAGTGTTTTATAAGTCTCAAGTATTTATCCTCAAGTCCCAAGTCGAGTCTAAAGTCAAGACAGGCAAAAGTCAAGTCCCAAGTCTGACACTTGGAATTTCAAGTCGTTTTGAGTCTTTATTTTTTTAACAATGTTGCAATTATATGTTAAATGTAAATAATAGACCATGTGTTGTTTTTTTAATTCTATTTATCTCCTGATAAAACGTGTAGCTGAACACAAAGTATAAAAAACAGCATATCTAATGCACTGACTGCAGTAAACAATCTATTTATTGTCAATATAAAGGATGTAGATGTCTTCAAATACACCATCCATCCTCTGATGGAACTGGACCCGGTTCAGCTTTATGATATGGACAGAGAGAAGCTCTATTCCCTGAGTTCAGGTCCAGAACCTGCTTTCTGATCCGGGCCTCTGCTCACTATCCACCGGCAATCCTGAGCTAACGCGCTGCACATTGTGTGTGGAGGCGTTTTAAGGACCGGATCTCTACAGCATAACTAAACATAACATACAAATGAAAACTAAGTGGCGTCATCATCGGAGAACACCTGCTAGTAACACAAAGTTAACTAAAGTTAACTATCTCACAGCAAAAGTTTTTTGTGCAACTTCAAATGTCGAACAAAGTTGGGAGATGTTGCATCTCCATCTGAGATCCTTTTCTTGCAGGTTTTCCATGTTGCACTCAGTTTTTTGTTGGATTCTTCATAATTGATGTACCCAAAAGAAATTTGAGACAGATATGCGTCTCGTCTCGTTTTTTGGGGGGGGGTTTTGGCAGACGCACCTTAAACAAAATAAAAAAGAAAAGCAGAATAATATGAGGAAAATGTTTTGTTATGGGTGAAATAATCTGCCAATGAAACCAGAACTTTTTCATCAATATTAAGGAATTATTTACTTAAAAAAAGCTTCTATATCATACTGAAAAGTTCCTTTTAAGTTAATTTTGTCTTGTTTTAAATGTATTAAGATATTTGCACTAAATAATAGATAAAAATACTTAGTGAGATTTTGTGTTTTTGCAGTACCCTGAATAATGTTTCTCTTTCGGTTGGTCTGAGGCTTGCCTGCTTTTTCTTTTGTCTTATCCAAATGAAATGGATATAATTTCCTCACACATCAATGGGAACGGTGTGGAGTGTATTAGGCTTCCCCTTCCTGGGACTCATCTGGAGAACAAGGTGTGTGTTGCACTAAAGCCTCTGTATGTCAGCTTTCTGTAGCTTCTGAGCAGAAACGTCTCCCGGAGTGAGATGGTGTCTTTTTATCGGAGCTCCATTCAGAGCGTCTGACCTGAATGTCACAGCAGCTCAACAAGTCAGAGGAAACAGGAGGACAATGGTCTCTCTTCACATCACTGGAGAAGCTGTTCCTGTAGACCAGGGATGTCAAACTCATTTTCATTTTCATTACTAAAAATCTGAATGTTCTTAAAGGGACGGTTGTGCCACAATGTATTGATTAAACCAATTTAACTGTTAAAATATTAATAAATTGCTGTGATTGGATTTTTGTGATTGTTTTTGTGGTTTTTTGTAGGTTTTGTGATACTAATTTAGAAATATTTGTAAGAAATTTTTATGAGGAGGAGACTTTTTATTTCTCCTCGTATTGATCTTACTTGACGCTTGACATCAAGTAAGACTGAGGCAGCAGTCAATTAAACCCAATGTTTTTCACCAATTCTGAGAAAAAATTGCAGTAAAATCATAAAACATGAGGAGATCTGTTGATTCTGTGTGAATTTTGCAGATTTGTGAAAAAATGGAGGAACTTGTTGATGTAATTTTTTTTTTTTAATATCTTGTTAATATCTGCAGCTTCCGCACACGTACTTACAAAGTGTGGAAAACCAGACGGACGATCTGCACCTGTTAGTGCAGAATGAGTGAAATGAATGAACGGAGCCCACCGTATAAATACCCGTTTCAAGTAAACGGGTTGAAGTCCCAAGTTATTGGTGTAAAAGTCAAATCTGAGTCTCTGACCATTTTTTCAAGTAAAGTCTAAAGTTTTAATATTAATGTGACTCGTGTCTCCACCTCTGCTATTGGCTGCTTCGATCATCGACAACCATCTGTCACTCCTGTGTGAGTTCTGCACTGCTGGGATGTTTATAACCCATCAGTCACTGGGTCTGGCTATTCAGCACGTTTAAAAAGAAACGCATATCACTGTGATCATCTCTGACCACGTCTGCTGCTCACCGTTGTCCTCTTATTTGGATGAAACTGTCGCTGTCCTCGTTTCCCCCAAACGTTACACAGCAAGCGACGTTTTTAAGAAACTTCCTGCATTTAAATGTTTCTGCACCTTCTCTCAAATTTAAGTTTTAACCACAGGAAAGATGTTATGAACCACATTACCAACAAGGCGCATAAAAACAGAGAAAATGTGACCTTTCACCTCACAGACCGTCTACAAAGTCAGATGCTACATGAGAGCTTTTTGTCACTGTGATGAGTTTTTTCACATTAACTGTTTATTAGATCTTTTAAGCTTAAAGAAATTCAGAAATTAAAAGAGAGGATTCACAAGATGCTAAAGGCCATGTCTTTGTGTTGGTGAAATTTGGTTTCCTCCTAAAAGAACAAAGACTAAATATCTTGTTTACACAATGAGGGTATTGCCCAGGGAGGCACTCATGCTGATTAAAAAGATGTCCAGTTTCTGGAGAACAAATTTGACCAAGTTTTTAGCAAAGATGAGTCTGTATGGGAAGATTTGGTTAAAAAGTTACCTTGATAGTGGAAATTTTATACAAATTGGTCTGAATCTGTAAACTGCACAGGTTACAGATTACGTTGAACACTGAATGTTACTTGTGGAGTAACAGTTTTTTTGTTTGTTTCTTTTGCTGCAAGAACATGTGAGGATCCAGTGAGTAATGGGAGCGAAACGACTCTGGATTGCATAAATGATACGAGATCAGTGGGCCGAGGGTCAGGAAGTGCTTTGCCATGTGGGGCGGGAGTGGAAGTCATTCCTCCTACTTGGCAGTTGTAAGTGTTTCTTATTTGAGACATGACAACAGGCTTCCTGCTGCAGCGGCTGCTGCTTGGTTTGCATTGCCACAGATGATCTCCAAAGCAACATCTAAGTTTACAGAGTCGTGTTTGCAGAAGCTGACCGTGACAAACTGGTACAGCTTTGTCACTTACTAGTAAAAAGATATTAAACATTGTCAACAACTCCTTAAAAAGCCTTTTTTTAAAGTGGAGGTTGCATTCATTTTCTGAGGTACAGAGATAAGGCTTCCAGTTGGCCAGCTGCTCTGTTCTGCTTCCTGCTATTGTTTTCAGCTTTCTTGTAATGAAAGTTACAACTTCTGCCAAACCACCTAACAGATATAAAGCTTCAGCGAACGTGAGGCTGCGGTTCCTCCAGATTACTCTTTGCAACATATTACAGTCATGCATGCTTTGGGAGGAAAAAAAGAAATGCATCCAAAAGTTCTGAAATTTTGCCGTTTAACTTTCATATATTAGCTTAAAATGATCCTGATCTATTTTTGTCCCAGGAATGACTCAGGCGTAACTGTTTGGACTTTCAGGATGTGATTCTAATTGCTGCAGGAATCCATGGATGTGTTTTAATGAGTCACTATGAAACTTGGGCATAATGTGACTGACAGTTGATGTGTTTTCAGTGGTTTGTTTGGACCCTCCAGTCATAATGGGTCGAGTCAGAACTTGTAGAGTTTCTGGCAGAAGGTTCACCGTCTCCCAAACGAAACTAACCAGATTCATTGAAAGCTGGTTTAACTGGGACTTCCCTACCTGGGTTTTTAAAAAATAAACAGTTTTCAGCTCTACCATCTGTTGTTAAAATAACTACATGTTGTTACAGAGAGTCTTCCCCTTGCAGCCATCTTCTCTGGAATATTGTTTTATAAAGAAAAGTAGCACAATAAGAACAATTTCAACATTTTCACTGTTAAGGCTCCTGTACAAAACTCTCTATTTTGTGCAGGTGATGCAAAGCAGAATTCAGCTGCATAGTCAGTGTGATTAGAGGTGTTAAAACATTTGCTCTGCAGCTCTTGAAGGCTTTTTTTCATGTTTTCTGATCCATATCTGCTTCATAAAAGTGGAGTTTTATGTCTGCAATAAGATGTACGAATATTGGTCTCTCAAAGTGACATAAAGTTGCTTATTCATACCCAGATTAAGATCTAAAATGTTTCTCATCAAATCAAGAAGCTTTTTTCTGGTATAAAATGAGAAATGCATTTCTTAAACGACAATAAAACCATATTAAAAGCATACGGAGTAATTCATTTTTGTTTGCAAATTAATTTGTTAGAATTGGTATGTCACACAACTTATACCCTTCATGATATTCAATAAAGATCTTTATTGATATTGCAGCAATTAAAGTCTTCTAAATGATGACCAAACAGCAACATAAATACCAAAACAGAACCAGACAGGTCAGAGATGAAGCTGTGGATTGGTGAAAATCAGAGTTAGGATTCAGTCATCTTCTGAATCTAGAAGTATGGCACACCAAGAATGAACAGTTCACTTAATCTGTCAGGCAGGATGAGGACAGGTTTAATGTGAGAAGCAGTGAAGAGGCGATTTGTGACTTTGGAGGAGCTGCAGTGATCTGTTGGAAAACTTGATCAGCCTTTGAATGAAAGGTGTAATAAGTGTTGGGTAAACGACAAACGAGGAATTCTCTCTGCATCCTGGCTGAAAAATGTGACTGAACTGACCATTCACATTGGGAAAAATATTAATAGATGATCTTCCATTGTGTAGAAAACATGTTGGACATAAAAATCTAAGGTACAGGTTCACCTTCCAGCAGGAAAATTAAAGTTCAGATGTGCTTGAATATCTAACAGTCCAGATCAGCATATGACTGAGAATATGAGGAAGTTAAAAATAATACTGATGAACTGACTGAACATTGGCTTTTTGCAAATAAGACCCTGTAAATTTGACTCTAGATGCTAGAAGCCATTCCCCAAATCACACGCTCCAAAAGGTGTTTCTATAAAGAGCCATCTTAGGCAGACTAAATACGTATAAATGTACGCCACACTTTTCAGATTTTTATTATTAAAAAATGTGTATTGTTTCCCTTCACTTTTTTGTGCCTCTCATTAAAAAAAGCACATATAGAGTAGTTAAAACTCTATATGTGTTTGTTTTTGCCCTGAGATGAAAAAGTTTGAGAATCTGTTTTTAACTTCCTCTGCAGCTCAGGCATGAAGTCGATGACTCCGTTCAGAAATGAACTGAACTGTAAACATATTAAAGACGTCCTTGGATTCCTTGGCATTGACGTTTTAATTACCCCCTTCAGTAAAACATCACTCATAACCGCCTGTGTGTTGCCAAGGTGCCAAGCCACACAACCGTCTGTCTGCCACCACCCATACATGTCTTCTGTGAGCCTGAAGGTTTGGTATGTGCTAAGTAGTAATTCACAGCCGAAGATACTTTAAATCACAAGCTGACATTTCAAACCTGAAACTCTGCCCATCATTCATCTTTCTTTGTTATTTTTTCCGCTCACCTGAACTTCTACCATTTAATCCAAACGTAATCTTGATGTATTTGTGGCACAGACTAACGTCGTCTACACCCATGTTTGCGTTGGTTTACTGTTCAATCCTTTACAAGAGCGGTAAACATGCATAACTGGTTTTTAATTCTACTGTCTGTTTAATACCACAGGAATAATCTGTAAATTAGATTTTAGTAAGCAGACTAAAGTTTGTGTCTTTCTTTATGAGCATGAAAGTTAAACCAGATTAAGTGTGTCAATTTTATGCTCTGTTAACTGCAACCTAAAACATAAATGGATGGAGTTTTATTCTGCAAACAGAGTAAAGAAGGAATTGTTTAAGCAATCTGTTCCAGATCAGGATGTTCTCATTCAGTTCTAACTTTTTTACATTTATTTATGTGGGCAGCAGCATAAGAAACAACTTAAACTTTCTTGAAAAAAGTTTTTATAGGCATATAGTCTCTATTTATTTATGGCTAAATTTTAAAAAACACTTTTACAAGAGATATAGGAAGTCTTAATAACTGGTTGGATTACTGAAGATTCACTACAACCATTGAAAGTTAATGAAATATAGTTCATGTACAGCGTCTGATAATTGACAAGTGGTGATTTTGTGAATTTTGTTCTATTTTCTACAAGCATTGCTAAAACTGTAATTTGACTTAATATTTATAAAAACTCTCTGTTTAGAGTTCTAGGAGACTATTACTGAAATATTCAATCAGCTGTAAAAACATGAGTTTACATTAAACCTGATCAACATATTTTCAAAGTGCTGAATAAATACAAAACTCTAAGATACACATAACAATTTATCATCAAAATCTGATATAGAAAATAATCACCACAGAATTTCAAATGAACAATTTAGTTTCCAAGCAAGGATATAATACAAACTAAATTTAAAAAAAAAAATTTAATTAATGCTAATTATTGCTGTGGGGAAAATGTTCAAAGATTTAACTACTCATGGTTATGGGACAATATGGATAAAAAAAAAATAAGTCCAAATGTAAATATATCACTATATTTGTTTCAACTAAAATAAATTACAATATTTCTTGTGATTTCTATTGCATTTTGTAAAAATGCTTAACAAGTGCAACCTCACATACTACCTGACGAGTCACATGTACTATATCTTTTAACAGCATAACTGTTGTTATCAATTTGTTTATCAATTTGTTTTCGTCAGTGAATAAGATTGTGACTGTTTTAGGGCTGCACTGATTATGAAAATATGTGGTGATATTGATAAAGGATCGATAGCGGCTTGATCTGTAATAAATAAATACCTACATATGGGTTTAAAGCAAACATCAACCTTACATATTACATTTTCTGCCGAGTGCCTGGGAAAAAGGTTTAATTTATTATTTCCGTTCTCAATCAGGTGAAAAGTTAATTCATTTAATGAGACAGAATTGGGATTTTTGATCTCAGATACAACCAGAAAGTGAATAAAAACCAGACATTATTACAAATTAGAGCCTAAGACTTGAGATTGAGAATTAAGCAAATTGATCCTTTTGAGCGTTTTTATTTCAGATCTATTAGTAAAAATGTAAAAAAAAAAAAAAAAAAGTTTTTTAAAAACAACTATAAATTGATATAACAACAAAACCATGTCAATCAAACTTCATTCAGACAAACACATTTTACAGTGCATCCATTGAACGAATGCAAACCTTAAAAAAACATCAGTAACCGTTAAATATTTTAATTATTGATATGACTTTTGGGAAGGAAATAAAACCTTTTTTGCAAACGTGCCAAATCTTTTTGTTTCACTAAAAGTCTAAAAACCTCCAAGTATAGTGACATGATTTTGATTAAAAATGTAATTAAAATCAGGCTTTGTAATCAATCACAACTAAAATAACTTTTAATCAAATAACACTTGACAAAATAAAGTTTTTCTATTGTTGTGCATTTTTTTCAATAGACAACATAAAATTTTAGCTGTGAATTTTTAAGTGTAAAGTTGTTGTTTTTTGTTTGTTTGTTTGTTTGTTTTTATCAGAATTGTATTTTAATCTGTATAATTTAAAAAAGAAACTTTATGTTGGGTGAAATAAAGTATAGAGTATAAGTACTATTCCTCTGCAATGTAGGCCAAGGTCTACTATGACACCACAATTTGCCTTTTTAATTTGCATAGAATTTCCTCACATTTGCCTCCATTTACTGCAGGAGTTCATCTTTACTTTGAACATCTTTAATGTAAAAAAGACACGTATGCGTCCATAGACTCCAGAAAAACAGGGAAGTTTGTGACCTGCTGAAGACACAAACTATTTTATTCATGTTTCTAAAACAAATGGTCTGGAAAAATAAATGTTGTTACCTTTGCACTCATATGCCCTACAGGAAACAAAACCCTACTTTTGAATTGTGCTTATTTAATCTAATTTAAGATAAAAACATACAGATTGGTTTTTTTTTTTCATATATTTAGCTTTTTTTTTTTTACTAACAGTATTCCACACTTTCTAGTAATGTGATCTTTTTTTTAGCTAATTCATAGCGATCCAGTTTACTCAACAAATTTATGTATCTTAGTCAAAATACACATTAAAATGGGAAAATCTAATGTAATTATTGTATAAAATGTAGAAATGAGTTGCTTCATATAGATTTTAAGTAAAAGCGCCGTTCCTTACTTCAGGTTAAACGGTTTTTGAGTTTGAGTCGCTCTGATGTCGTCGCTTGCTGCAGGTACAGACGATTTCCTGACATTCTGTAAATGTTTAATTCAATTAAACCAGAAATATGAACAAAGAAAGGTAATAAGCTGTTTTTACCCCTGCCTCCCTTTCTGGATCATATGTGACCCGACTGAAAACGGGAGCAGGGAGTGGCTTTATTCGTTTATATGAAAGGCGATCCTGACCAATGCTTCTCCAGTTTAGGTAAACTTATTGTAAAGGACTGAAGTTGTAATTCAGGAATGGGGGGAAAGGCCAGGTGTTGTTTTACAGTGCCAACATTTTACTCACCCAGCTGTCATGGGACGTTGGGGAGAAATGTTTCCATGTGGGCGTTTTATGAACTTCATCAAATGCTTTAATGTAAATACAAGAACATTTCTTCTTATGTTACATGCTACAGAACTTAGAGTTTAAAAAACAAATAATTCACATTTAGTTGATGACAAATAACACATCTGTGCTTTTCTAGAGGCATAAAAATGTTTCTGAGAGAAGCATTGACTTGGGAATCGTTTAGGTTTGTTTTGTTTAGTCAAATTAAAGAGCATATAAAAGCATCTGAAAAGGCAAACTCGTTGGGATTATGTTCTGCTCCTCAGGTTTCCTACCAGACCGTCGTGCCAAGTTAAACAAGCTCAGGAACGTTTCTAAAGATGCTGACAGCTGATAAATAGACTTGCATCATGTGCAGCCAAAAGAAGTTCCCAAACTGGAAGGACAAAGACAGACATGCAGAGGAACTGCAGTTATTAACATAAAGTTATTAACATAAAGGAATTATCACGTGTAATTCCTCATTATTGAGGACCACAAAATGTTTTTTCCTGGTTTGATTGCAGAAGACAAAAGGCACTAAAGTGTGCTGATTTTTTTTTAACTTGTAACATGCTCCATCACAGGTTAGGGCCACAAAACAAGTACAAATACTCAGAAGGAAATAAAAAATTTAAGATTTCAAAGTTACACTGCCTTTTCTTTTCATTTAAAACTTTGAAAAAGTCCAATCCTTTTCTGTTGAACCCACAGCATTTTGTAAGCTTTGTAAACAGAGGAATGCAACAGAAACGCTCGGAAACACAAACACTCTGACTGGTATTGATGATATAACAGATAATGTGCCATAAACAGCACATTGTCCATCTCTGATTGTTTATGCTTTGCACCCTCATTTAGCTGACCTTATTTTTGACCCTGGCAAAGATTTTCATGTAACGCTGTTTGTTTTTTTAAAAAAAACCTGTCGCTTGAATTAAACGGATTGCTGCTAATCTATTTTCACTCTAATTTTCAAAAAGCATGCTTCAGAAAATTAAGAAAACTGATAGGACATAGTTTTTTGCTCATAACAATTTCAAAAAATCTGAACTTTTATATAAATAGTAAGTAATGGGTGAATACAGTTTCAGTGTCATGAGTGAAAAACCTGGGGAATTACCAACACACGTTAATTTTACCCTGTTGGTTAATGGCTTCATTGTGCATCTTTGGGGCTGAAAGGGAAATACCGCTGCATCTGCTTTTCTTTCATGGCACTGCACACAAAACTTTGCTGCATTCAGAGAAGCTTTAATAAAACTAGAACAGATTGTGAAAAAAAGTTACATTTGTGAATTGGAAAGCACCAGACTGTTCTGCCTTCATTTGCACTTTTGTCCTCAAACACATCACCAACAATTTAACATCCCCTCCAACTGTTTTCTCTTGTGGTTGTTACAAGTGGAGCTGTTACTTACTGCCAACAGATCTTGTCTTTTCACACAAGTTTTGCAACCTTTCCTTTAGTGTTCACACATACACTGCTTTCTGTCTGGTAGGAGTTGAACAAATGTAACTTTGTCCTTTTTTAGATGCATATTTTTCATAAATGTAAAATGCATCAACTGCACATTTTAACAACTGTTTTATCTTTCATGTGATTTGAAAATTATTTAAGGCATAAATGAGCAGATCAGCTTCTTCTGACAAAACTTCATTTAGTTGTATTTATTATTAAGCATTCACCAAAAACATATTTATACAACTCAAACAAATGGTGAAATATTTGGCTTTCTGGTGAAATTTATAGAGAAATTAAAAAGTTCTTCTACAGAGTTATACATCATGAAAGATTTGTTTTGTTAATGCAGAAGCTGGATCACTGAGATATTCAACCCTCAGACATGCTACAAAATACATAAAGAAACATTCAATGTTCCCTTTTTTTCCTCACTCTTCAATAATCATACATTCAATTAGCGTAAATGCTGCCTCATGCTTTCAGATTTTAGTTTGCAACGTGGTGGAAAATTCACCCAAGTATGTTGTGAATTTCTTAATCTGATGTTGAATATTTTACAATAAAGTTTATTTGATCTCAACAGTTTGGGTTTTCTGCAGCAGTGCCCTCCATCTTTGGTTTGTTTCTTGTTTTTCATTTCCTGCTTCAGGATAAAAGCAGCTTGATGCATTTGACTGGCAGCCAATCAGAAAGATGGGAATGGAAATTTGGAAAATAACGATTTATTTAATTAAAGGCTACTTCTATCTTCTTTTCTCCATCTTCAGTAACACATTTTAACGTAGATTTCATAATAATGGCTGAAAAATGGATTACATTTATAAAAAAGAAATCAAATTTCTGATTTTTAAAAATTTTTTTGATTCCATTTAATTTTTTTCCATTTTTTTCTCATTTTTTCTCCAATTTTCTGAACCATTCTGGCTCCTTAACTGTGACTTGTGTCATTAAATTCCTCTTTAGAGAAAAACTATTCTTGCCCAAGTAGTGAAACATTTAGTGATGTGTATTAAAGGTTTAGATCACATCAGGAGATTTCACACCAACTGGTTTCCTGTTTTAAATTGCTGATATATCTTACTCTAATACAAACTTGTTTTATTCTTATTAAACACCATGAATAACTTTTATAAACTCCTCAGTGATTAATGTTGTGCTCCAGAATCAACTCCTCATGGTTATAAAAGTATAACTGATGAGGAGAGAGAACTGGAAGCTGTGCAGCTACATAACGCTGTAAAATATAAAAACCAGAGTCAAACATTCACTGTTGCATTAAGTGCTGCGCTCCGTCTCTAATGCGCTGAGATATGCATCAACTTGTTGATAGGAAAATGAGCAGTGGCAGCTACAAAACCTCCTGAGAGCTTTTCTCCTGTCTCCATCTCCCTTCATGTTACTATGGAAAACGCACTTTACACAAAATAAAAAAGAAAACCGAGACAAGCAAACTGTTTAAAAAATACTTCCTACTGATGCACATGAAATATTTGTTTTCTTTATATAAAGTTCATAGTTATTTTTTCAGTTGTTTTTTAATGGACATTTCAGCTGACAATTTTTGCAGCTCAGTCATACAAAGTCACATATTTAGCCAAATTACTTTGTGAAATAATGGCATAAAGCCAACAGCAGCACCCCTAGTTTATAAGTAGTAAGTGTTAAACTGAATATATGACCTTTTGTTAAACTCAGATTGGATTCAGAAAAATACATTAATTATAGAATCTCTTCAACTCTAAATTTCAACAAGTTATTCAATTTCTTCTGATAAACATTTACAGAATTTTTACGTTTTACACAGAAACCAATGATATTCACACCAATAACATTTCATACTGCCAAACAAAACGTGTAAGATCTGAATCTGAAGATGTAAAGTAATGAACTTTTTTTACATTTCAAGTAACTGCTTTTCTAATCTACTTGTGAGACCAAGGAAGTTGCATTGTGGTTGATCAGATTACAGTATTTGATACCTGCAACAAACAAAAAACAATTTTTCTATCTTATTAACTTAAGTTTGATTTCTCTTTATTAACCTGATATACATCAATTACGATTCTAAACCTTTTTTTGTCAGATAACAGGGTGCTTTTATATAACATATTGTTTACTATAGCATCGTATAAGTAAAGGAGGAGGGAAGGAATGCATACTTGTTGTTTCTTGTTGTGAAATTCATTTGGCCCACAGGGTGACTTGGCAGGAATGAAATCTTTAATCATGACTTATTTTCTTCTCTTTTCAAAGGACAGCAGTCTGCAAAGCATCAGATCGCTGGGAGAAAAAAGGAAGAAGAGGAGACGGAGACGGATTGTGGCCATCTCGTATCGCTGGCATTATGCACGATCAGCAGAAATAACAGACCTTTTAGACATATAGAAAGTTTCACATGTTTTTTTGTGGTTCTTGTTGTTCACTGTGGATTTTTGTGTCACGATTGTTTAGCCTAAGTATTCATACAATTTAAACTTTTTCCACATCGCTTCTCTTTGCACAGATTGTAGCATAAAATGCCTCATAATTGTGAAATGGAAGGAATATAGTTCATGGTTTTGATTTTTCTTGTTTGTTTGTTCTCACTTAAATGTCAGTGTCAAATTTACGTAGTTATTTATTTATTGCTCTTTTAAAAACAGGTTTAAAGCTGCATCAAAGTGCTGTACAAAACAATAACATGATAGAATAAATTGATGAAAATAAATAAGGGTAATAATAAAAGAGCAGAACTCAAAGGTTACAGTATCAGGCCTCAATTAAAGGCCAACAAATAAAAATAAGTTTTAAGAATTGATTCTTGCTTGTGAGTCACAGTTCAACCGTTTCATTAATCTAGAATTTTGTCCTTTTATTTATCTTAAGATTTTCATTTACTGCACCTAAAGTTTGTCATTTTTTAATTTATTTTTAATTTTTCCTGGTCAGCCTCCCCAGTCGATGTTTTGTAGAAACAGCTTTTTCTGGGATTACAGCTACTGGTGTGTTGGAGTAAATCTCTGGAAACTTTTACATCCAGTGAAAAAAACAGTGTCTGTGATCAGCTACTTGACTTAAGTTCAAAAAGCTCCTTTTGTTCTCAGCCAGGTGTGGTCAACTCTTGTTCCTTTGTGTCCTGCGTGGTTCGGATCTTCAACACACCTGAATTAAATGAATGTTTTTCCAGAAGGCTTCAGTAATTCATCCTTTCAATAAGCTGCGTTATTGAAAACTGTGTCCAAAGGTTTTTGGATGCACCTAAAGCATTTAACACAGCAACTTTCATGGGCTGAACGTGGCCCACCAGGTTTCCTTCCAGAAAAGAATCCCCTCAGCATAATGCTGCCAACACCATGCTTCACCACAAGGTGAACAGATTCTCCAACTTGACACAAAAACTTTCCGTTCCGTTCACAGTAATGCTGGTCTATCAATAGATCTAATTTTATCTTATGTAAGTTGACCTGGTGTTTTAATAAAGGACTTCACCCTCAAGTGATTCATGTCAAGTTTCACACTTGTTCTTTAATTGGTTAATGATTGAACTGATTACACATTTACTCTACTACAAATAAAAAGGTTCTGACTTTTATTAAGGTGCAAAATTCAAAGTGTGATCTACGTCACGTACTGCCATTGATTTCTTACACAGTGGCCGCTGCAGCAGTTAATATCAAAGAAATAATTTTTCACTAAATGATTGTCAAGCTGGTACAGCAACACATTTAAGATGCACACTAAATAAAAGATGTTAAAAACATTTGCTTTGTCAAAATGAGAATTTCTGCTGGAAATGTTGCACTATTAATGTGTTTGTTTTAATTTATTTCTGTTTATTATAATTTTCCACATCCATCTAATAAAAACACAATACTAGAAAACTGGACCAATAAAAAAAATTAATACACAAATAAAAGTATGCATAATATTTATTTAGAGATGTAGTTTTAATTTAATAAGCCTGATTGAAACACATGATAAATTACAGCATAATTACAGTAAAAAAAAATCAATGTGGACATTAGACTTTGTCTAAACAAGTAACTTTAAAAGTTTTGCATCATTCTTTTAATAAAATGTTGAAACTTTCCATGTCAGTAACTTATTGAGTTTATAAGTTTCCAGGAAGCCACCATTCACAGCGCTGAAGGACTTAGATAATATATAATCATTAATAATAGTTCTATTATCATAACATAATAGTCTCATTTCCAGTGGGATATTTCACAATGTTTCAACTAAAACCTTTACAGAAATGAACCTCAACCCAGAGATATAAACTCAATGTTTACATGTTGGATTATACATCTCTATAAATAATCTACTAAAGTGCTTCCAGATGGCATAAAAACTGAATTAATTTTAATTGAATAAAATCTCACCAAGTATTTTTGAATATTTTTTAATGTAAATTTCTTAATACTCTTGAATAAGACAAAACTAAATTACAAGTAACTTTTCAGAAAGAAATGGGAGCTTATTTTAAGTCAATAATTCCTTAATATTGATGAGAAAGTTCTAGTTCTATGTCACTTATAATATGAGGAAAATGGCTTGTTATAGGTGAAATAATCTGCCAATGAAACCAGAACTTTTTCATCAATATTAAGGAATTATTTACTTTAAATAAAAGCTTCTATATCTTACTGAAAAGTTCCTTTTAAGTTATTTTATTATTTTAAGTGTATTAAGATATTTGCGCTAAATAATAGACAATAATACATCAAGTAAGGCTGAGGCAGCAGTCAATTAAACCCAATGTTTTTCACCAATTTTGAGAAAAATTTGCAGTAAAATCAGAAAACATGAGGAGATTTGCTGATTCTATGTGAATTTTGCAGATTTATGAAAAAATGGAGGAATTTGTTGATGTAATTTGGAGTCTAGAGGGCCACATAAAAAGCTACGGTGGCCCAGATTTGGCCCCCGGGCCTTGAGTTTGACACCTGTGTTGTAGACGGTGGCACCAGTCATAAAGGACATTTCCACCTCTTCACTGTAAAACATTTGAGCTGCTTTGAGTTGTGTCTACTATCTTTTACTCTTTAAGTCAAATAAATTTTGCAGGTTTTAGATTTTGAACCTAAATGTGAGTTTGTGAAAGATAAATCAGAAGTTTTGTTCATACAATTTGAAACAAGAATTTAAATTATCCTAAAGTAAAATTATGATTTTAATTTGATATTGTGAGTGAAAATAATAGTGAAATGTATCGTGAAATAATTATTTGGTTTAAATTGCAGCATTAAGTTAAAACTCACAATTCAAGATTAACAAACGTAAGTTGTTGAAACGGGCTTTTTTTTTATCTCTTGTTAAATCGACTTTAATTTCTGAGTTAAAAATAATAACATTTTCTAAAATTACATTTCTGTGGCACCAGGCAGACTTTCGTTTTCAAGTTAAAACAGTTT
>CAEFZY010076418.1:0-27632 GCA_903066815.1 Brachyrhaphis roseni
ACTGAATTGCGCAACACCTTGTTGAACAATAATTACTAAGATTATTAATTTTAACACGTTTTGTTGATTGTATTATTATTTAATAAAGCTACAAACGTTTAGAATCTTTGTGAATATTTTTGATAAGCCTGTCAGAAGAGGAAGTTCTGGTCTCAGCGTCCTGGTGGCGTTCAGTTTGTCACCTGCTGCCGCGATCGACTCAAAACCTTCCCGCGATCGACCGGTAGATCGCGATCGACCTTATGAGCACCCCTGATCTAAAACTTTGATGAAAGACTTTACCTTACCGCCTGCAGAACAGCGCCACCTAGTGTTTCCTAAAATGAACTAAAAACATCAGCGCTAACATTCCTCCAGCAGGTGGCGTAATTCCTCCACTGAAATTACGCTTAGTAATGACGGACACGTCTGTAACTATGTTAATTGAAGTTAAACAGGACAAATGGAGACGGGGAACTGTTTAAAATTAGTCATAAAACCAGAACAAAAATATACAGCGTGAAACTTTGAGATAAGTTTATTGAAGCATATTAAACACCACTTTTCTTTCTTTCTTTCTTTTTTTTTTTTAGCAAATTCTAAATTAACACAGTTGTCTTATATCGCTATTTTAACACGAACAGATTTTTTTGAATACTGTGCCAAATACCCAAATTGATCAATGATTCATAGGCGGCCAAATGACTCATTCTTAAAGTTTTTCACAGTTCCTCTCTCTCTCTCTCTCTCTCTGATCTGCTTCTTAACTTTGTTGGCTGGTGTTTTTGGTGATGTAAAATGTGTGAGGCTTCTTCTCAAGCTCTTAAACTGCGATATGCTGTGTGTGGGGAGGGGCCCTCAGGGCGAGCACACCCCTCCTTGCCTGTGTCGGAGTGTTTCAGAACAGAGGCCAGCATTTAGTTCCTCAGCAGAGAAGCTCTACATATCACTCCGTCGATGAAATCCATTCCAACTTGTTTTGGGACACAAGGAGGATATTTCTATCATTTTTTTTCTTCTTCCTTCTAGGACTACAGCTTCATCTCCTAGAAGCTGTGCGTCGTGACCGCGCGTTCCTTTTACGCACAGATCTTGGAGCCTGAAATTAAAAAAAAAAAGAAAAAAAAAGGACAATGCCTCGGTCTTTCTTGGTAAAGAAGTATTTCGCCAAACAAAAACCAAACTACAGCGAACTGGAATGTCAGAATGGTGAGTCATGAGACTGTTTACTCTTTTTACTGAACTTTCTGATGCGAACAACAGGATAGAAATTCACCTGTTTCACTATTCTGGAGAGAGAGTCTGGCGAGTTATTTTTTTTGTTTTTTCCTCCAAGAGGCGACTCCCAGATCAAGTCGGGGCCCGTTAGATGCACTTTCCCCCTCTTTCTGCACGGAGACAGAGCTCCATTCATGTTACAAGCTGAATACGTGGGAGGAAACGGCCCTGGAACTTTCCCATATGGCTCTTATTTTATCCTCCTTTACAAATGAGGAAGTTTGACACCATACCAAATAAGAACAGAAAACAGAGAGTGAATCTTCTTCTTCTCCCCTTATTTGATCCATGAAGTGAATTTGTTGTAATTTACTGACTTTAATGCTGCTTCCTAATCGCCCTCCTCTTTCCCTAGCAGATACTTCACTGGAGACCTATCCCCTTGCTGAGGTGCCATCAGCAGACAACAGCACCTCCACCTGCTTCACCACAGGTCTGGTGTGGGACCTGAGCGTCCTCCCCGCCCTCTACCTGCCCACAGCCCATTCGGAGGCCTCTGGCACCTCGGGCCCCCTAGACCTGAGCTCCCCTTGCAGCCTCAGCAGCAGCGCCAGCAGCAGTGGCGAGGAAGACGAGGGGCGCAGCTCGGACCCCCCCAGCCCAGAGCCTGTCATCACGTACGCCCCTCGCCAGAGGATGAAGTGCACTGGCGTCATGGCCCACGTCAGCCCCCCCGAAGAAGAGGAGGAGAGAGGAGAGACCCCGGCGATGGCGGCCAGGCCGGCTTTCCTCTGCAAACACTGCCCCAAGGAGTACACCAGCTTGGGGGCTCTGAAGATGCACATTCGCTCACACACCCTACCTTGTGTCTGCACCACCTGCGGGAAGGCGTTCTCCAGGCCCTGGCTGCTGCGCGGCCACATTCGCACACACACAGGTGAGGTTGAAATCTGCTCCGAGAGGATTGCACAACGCTTCAGACTTTCTTCATTTGATCTGTTTTTAGCTTTGGGGCCACTGCCAGTCTGGGGCCCCCAAGAGAACATATAGACAAGTTTTCAAATGCACTAGCACTAGCTGTAAACATATTAGGGGTCCACTGATAAATCAGCCCCGTTTTTCCCTAATTTTGGAAGATCAGTGATCGACCGATACTTACATATTAAGTAAGTACAATAGACCTTTACCTTGGCAAAGGTCTATTTTGCCTTTTTGCTCTGCCATGAGAGAGCTTTCACTTACAGACCCACCCACTGGGTCATGTCTGCATGTTCAACCATGTTTGCAGTTAACAATAGTCACCCACTGTTGCCAACTCAGCGACTTTCTTGCTAAATTTAGCAACATTTCAAACAACAACAACAAAAATCTGTGTCGGCCTAAACTGGTAATGGTAGGTCAGGCTTTTTATAGATTGGTGAGAAATCACCCCTAAAAAGTATTCCTTTTGTCTGGGTTGACGTCCCAATTCTCACACACTGTTTGTAAGTCGGTCCATAACAAATACCCTTTCTTCATATGATTATCATGGACAAAGCTTTAAACTTCACCAAATTACAGACTTAGCTTAAGGTGAGCACCCTGATGAAGTTCTACTGATGGCCTCAGACTAGCTTGAGACAGCCCTCAGTCTACAGCTGTGGAAATCGGGGGCAGTCGTTCCGAGTCAGCAGGTTACCTCCTACCCCCCCGTCACTTTGTCATAACAATCTATCTGATGAACTCAACTCTTGATCAGCAGACATTATCACACAGGGAAGCCCTCCGTGGACTCATTGATCATTCATTGTGCTTAATGTCTCAGCAACAATGAGTTCTCGGCTAATTATCTTATCACAGCTGACCGGGGGTGGGGGAGGGAGGCACCTGAGTGGGGGCAGAGGAGGGACAAAAGGTTTAAAGAATGCCTGAAGGCTCGCTGTTATCACTGAGTACTTAGTACCTGCAGTAACTTGTTAGCGTGTTAATCTCATTTGGTTCTGATTGAATCATGCTAATTCAGTCAGGCTCTGACCCCAGCAGCCAGCCATGTGATCCTCATTATCTTAACAATGTGTCTGTGTTTATGCATGTGTGTTTGTGGGCTTGTGTGTGAGGTGTTAATAGAAAGCTCCCGTCAATATAATCCAGTCCCTGTTTGAGTATGACTATTGTAGTCGCATTTCAAGGGAGCTGTATTGGTGTAATGCATTGAGTGCAACTCTCACACTCAGCACATTTAGATAAGATTGAATTAATTCCATTTGCTACCATAGTTCCTCAAGGATGTGTCTTCGACTTCTTCTTCTTTAGCATACACCTCCTCCTCTTAGCTTCTATATTGTGAATCTTCCTTGAATTCAATATCAATTAAAATTGTTTTGTATAAAATGCCCTTCATCTTAGTGCACCTCCTCCTGCTGTGAGGCGAGTAAACACTGATTCACCTCAAACACCCTCAATAAATCAGCCGTTAAGCTGAGATTCTGCTTGTTGGTGCAAGGCCAGCTCCTTTCAGCAATTGACAAGTCCAGCATTTCCCCCAGGGTAAAAAAAGCCTGACCTGCTGATGCCGATTTTGGCAGATATAATCTTTTTTGTTTGAAAAGTTGCTAAATACATCAACAAAGTCTCTAAGTCGGCAACAGTGGGTTGACTTCTGTTAACTGCCTACGTGCAGACATGTCAGTTAAATCTCTCTCACGGCAGAGCAAAAGGGGACAGTGGATGATTTTTTAAGCTTTGTGGAGGTAGATAAGATCAGTAAGATTAGTTTCTCATGTAGGCATTGCCTGAGCTCCCAAAAATGAGGTAATCTGGGCCAGATTACCTACTTAAAAGTCTAAATGTCATTCTGAATAGTTCTCTGTCTTAAACCAGTCACATAAATAATGCCACCTTGTGTCTGCCCAATACAATGTAAATCATCTCTGTCTGTTTTTTTGACACCATTCTCTTCCTCCATATTTTCTCACTTCCTGGTCACCTACCTTACTGATTATCGCAACTCCCTTCTGTTTGGGCTCCATCTTTGGTCCCTATATCTTCTGTTAGTTCAGAACTTCTTATTGTCTCGACATAGTACTCCGGCTCTTCTAGAACTTCACTGAGTTCCCTTTCTGTACCACATAACCCTGCTGCACCTTACTCATCTGAACTCATGTGCATCAACAAAAACTTCCCTCGCTCTCAGTCTTTCCTCCTCCAATCATAATTGTCCAAAGAGTCACAACGCATCTTCAATTCTCAATCATAACCCAATCATACCTGTTTTGAGTGTAATTTCTTTGTTTGTCTTATCTTGTGTTTTTAATGTAATTCCCTTATTCTCTGCCCAGGTGAGCGTCCGTTCTCGTGTCCCCACTGCAACCGGGCTTTTGCGGACCGTTCCAACCTGAGGGCCCACCTGCAGACCCACGCCGAGGTAAAGAAGTACCAATGCGGCGTCTGCTCTCGCACCTTCAGCCGCATGTCGCTGCTGCAGAAGCACAGCTCCTCGGGATGCTGCTCCACTTTGGGCTGAGGCACCACAAGCGCGAGGAAAACCTACCGGGACATCAGTGGGGTGGAAAACTTTTTGTGAAGCCCAGTTAGATTGTTTAAGACACCGTAAAGATCACTAAATTGCCAAACTTTAAGAGACCTTGAGGAAATCAAACGTCACCGTGGATCTGACTATACAAGCGTTTTTCGCTTCTCTGTTCCCTTGTAAAACAGTTGAGAAGCTTTTTTTTTCTACTTTCTTCTTCTATTGTTGACTGAGTTTTTAAGGCTGGACTATCTGAACTGAACAAAACTCACTAAACATCAGCGCCTTTTGTCGCTGTCTGCACCCATTCCAAACAACGCGTAACGTGAACTGGTCACGTAAGAGGCGTCTCTCCTCCCATCTTCGCCCTGGTGCCGGTCAGCTCAAGATCATGGCCAAGACGCAGCTGCTCAGAGGTAGGGGTGCGTGGGTGGGATAAATCCCTTGGCTCTTCTCGAAGCAGCACACACTCGCGCGCACACAAAAGCAAATGCACACACAGCTGTCCCTGGTGATGTGGTGCAGATAGATGAGGTGCTAACAGGTGCTGCAGCCATGACCTTCGCTGGCTGATAGCAGGTGACTCCCAATGCCCTTGGTTTGCTTAAGGAAAAAAGAGGAAGCATGTCATCGCAGAAGAATGACACCAGTTAATGCTTTAGCTTTTTTCTTTTTTCTCTTTCGTTCACTGATGTGGATCATTGTAAGCCTCTGTTTTGACTTAAACCAGAACCTCTGCCTTAATCCGTCGGGGTTTAGAGGTGGGAAAAGCCATTCTGCTGTTTTCCAAAGATGATTCAGTGTGCAGCTCTCCTGCAAACGTATATAAAAAAAAAAGCCAATGCACTCAAGGTTACTACAGTGTTATCGATACCAAGCCAAAGCCATATGACTCAAATGAATGTGCCTTGAAATTGTGTTATTCGTACAAACCGTGCCTATATTTTTTTTCTTATACCTCATTTAGCTGATGTGGCTTTAAAAACTGACTTCAGTATTGAAAGATAATTTGTGTAAGTTAAGACCTATCAGAAGGCTGAGACCAAAGATGTTAACAGTTTACACCATGGAAACATGGTTGCCTAACATGTGATGAAAGCCATGTAAGTGGACCATACTGAGATGAATTTCTCATGTTCCTAAATATTTTACAGCTCTGTTTTTTTTTTCAGTGCAATGGGCAAATGTTTAGTTTTTTTTCTACTATGCCTTTGTGTTAATCTTTAACTTCTATATGTCGTAAATGATGCATTTTCAATAAAGTAATTTATGTTTATTAAAACTCGCATTGTTGATTTTTCCCCCCGTTTTTTAGCACGAGGAGATGGGTATAAGACTCTCCGCAGCTGCAGCGCCGATTCATAAAACGTGTTTGATCATTAACCGGGGGAATAATTAGCGGTTTGGAGAAAACTGGCTGTTGCATCGAAACGTTGCAGCAGGTGAGCGGCGCGCTGTGATTGGTAGGAGCAACGGAATGCACCTGCTTCTAGTTTCCACCTGCTGCCATCTACTTCTCTCTGTGGCTGTGTAAACATTGCAGCATATGCAAATGTGGACGTTTTAGGCTCAAGTGGCGTGTCATTCGGTGGAGTTTAGAGGAACTGAACTGTGCTGGACTAGTTCTGAACCGACCGTAATGTGGAGTTTTAGTTAGACGTACTCCATCGGCGATTGATGAGTGTTTGGGGGTTTTTTCGCCTCTCGGTGAGAGCACAGCATATATTCCTAGACAGTGAGTCAAAGCCTGGCGCTTTGGGTTCCCATGGCTCCTCCGTTCTCAGTCAGTAAGTCAAGCTACTAGTCACTGTGCCTGTCAGTCAGTCAGTCGCCGTGCGTGGGCCGAGGCCTGAGCCTTGGCCATGCAGCGCGGAGTGAGGTAAACTGTTCCACAGCGTCGTTCCTGGTTTCCTTCTGACTCAGGGTTATGTGCTCACAGTTAGCATGCAGGCCGACTGACTCACCTCATATAAAACTGCTGTAAATGGGATTTCTGGAAACCAGGATTGGGGCTTGTACGGGAGTCTCAAGGTGTGACAACTCGAGAAAAAAAAAAAGAGAAAAAAAAAAATAATAAAAAAAAAAAATAAATAAAAAAAAAAAATATATATATATATATATATATATATATATCTCGCAGTTTTACAGTGTCGTGGTGCTTTATTTAATATTTAGATCAAGAAAAAATGACAAACTGGACTATTTGCTTTGTACCGGGACAAACAAGAATCACTCTTGTTCTTGCAAAAAATGATGTCAATGTCAAAAAATCAGGCTCTAAAAGAGTAGTTTGAAAGTGCAGTAAAGCAACACTACATTTCGTCACTCTTACACGAACTTAACTTAATATGTTGCTTTTTATGCTGTAGTGATCTGACAAAGCGCGAGAATGCACAGAAGTTTATTAGCCCGTATGTTATAAAAGATTTATCTTGAACTATTTTTCTGCTGGCAATGTATGGGGAGCCATTTGTAAAGTTACCCAGTAACAAATCAACAGCAATATTTTTGGTTTAGTTAACCTGTTTAAAGAAAAGACATGGCTGTTAATTTCTTAAAGCCATATTTTCACCATGTTATTCATGCATTTATAAATATCACCGTAACCAAAGTTAGCCTTGCTTGCAAATTAAATATTTAAACAGGAAGCTAAACAAGTCCATATTTAACTGGGAAGCACTTAGCTTTTTTATTGGCCTGATTTAATATTCTGATCTTTGTTAGATCCACAAAATAATGCACCTCCTGTGATGCTGATTTGTTTGTTGTACGTACCAAATAGGTTGCGATCATGAAATATTGCCCTGGCAAAACATGGCTGCAAGGCTTAAAGTAGACCGATAACAGTTAATGGGAGGTGAATTTTGGCAATATTACTGTTATAAAAATCATACTTCTAGGCTAATGTTTATCTATTGTCAATTTAGCTACATAGACCTGAGTAGTTTTCGATTATGCAGAATATCATACATTTCTGCCAGTCTGTTATTTCTAGAGTTAGCCAAATATGAAAAGCTGATTTCTTGGGTAACTGAGGCAACCAGGTCGAGTAAACAGTCGGTTGCTCCACAGACATGCTGATGGTACCTTTCCAGCTGTGGCATTATGCTGCTTTACTTTACGCATTGTGACTTTTTCTGGTTTTTGGGACTAAAAATATCTCCAAATCATCAAAATTGTTATTCTTGGAAGCAAAGGAAAAGTGTAATAAATGTTTTTTTTCACCCAGCACTCTGGGGATTTCTTTGGGATCTGATAAAAGGATTTTAAACTGCAGAACATTTTAGTAGTTTCTAATCTGCAACCGTTCAGACTTCAAAAATCTCCGCATAAACACAAAGCTGGCCCAGCGTGATTGTTTGGATTTATCTATGTCATTTACCCAAGATGCTTTTGGGGAACAGCTAATAAAGGCTCAGCTGTTGCTCAGGGTTATGTTGGTGATGTAAGCTGTGATGTCCTGGGGTGAGGGTGTCAGCTGTTAGCAAAAAGCAACTCTCTCGAGTTCACTCAGCAGCTTTCGTGTTGACTGGCTTCCAGTTGAAGTGAACACGTCACTTTTTTGTTTTTGTGTGCTAAAGTCCGGGGTGGCACGTTTTGACTTTCTCCACCTTTCTGACGTGTTCAGCGTTTACTGAAAGTGTACCGAGTTTGCTAATTTCGGAGCTAACGCAGCACGCACGGGATACTGCAAAGAGTTGTACCCTTTCTGAGTTCCTCAACAGAACTGAAAACACAACACGCTCCCTTTTTTTTTATTTTTTGTCCCCTGGGGAGAGCGCAGGGTCTGGATGTGAAATCTGAGAGCGTTTTCCTGCTGTGTGCTTTACAGTGCCAGAGCACTCACTGTAATTTACCAAAAGTGGCTGCTATTTATGCCATAAAGCATGTGTTTAACATTCCTGAACCCCACTGTGTTTGTGTATTCCTTGCTCGCTCGCTCTCCCACTCACTCTCTGGTTGTCTCTGTGGCTGCATTTCTATTTGTGTGTGTGTGTTTTAAGAGGAAATGGTCCCTACAGAGCAGCAGCCTTTCCCTCTTCACAGGAGGATCATCTCCTCTCTGCCCCCCCCCCAACCCTCCGACCCTCCTGTGAGACAGAGGCCCGACAGGAAGTGGGAGTTTACACTGGCCTTTAACCTCCACAAATAAGCTGCATCTCTGGGTTGGAAGAGCTGCTGAGATCAAGCACTCGTTCTGTTGCTGCACTTTGCCACGACCAGCTCCGTGTTCCTCCCACGTCTTGATTCATCCCACCCTCCATCCGAGGCTTTCAAGGGTGGAGCCGGGTGGCCGGGAACTAAAGAGTGGCCTTCGGGGCAGCGGCGGCAACAGCAGCAGCAGTCAGGGCTCATGATCTGTGAGACAGGAAGGAGCTGTCAGCATCTCGTAAACAGCAGTCATCTGCTCTCATGATACTTGAGGCCTGGTGAGAGCGCTCCCGGGAAAGGGCCTTCGCCTCGGCTGCAGGCTGACTGCAGCGAAAAGTATGAAGCGTAGCGCCAATGCTGCATATGACGGTCATCTGAGGGTCGGTGTTCATTTAGCAAAAATTTCACAGGCTCCCGCTGGTAAGCTGATCATCTCCGGGGGAGGTACTGGTCTACTCACAGCGTGTCACTGTAATAAGCGTTGGAACGTTTGAGCATTTTGTATTTGTGACGGTGAAGCAAGACAAATTTTTATTTATTCTTTTTACTAAAGCAAATCTGAAAAGTTTGAAGAACCAAGGTCTTTGCTGTAGTTTCAAATGTGAGTTTACCAACTAAGTTATTCATTCATTTTCCTTTATTTAACCAGGTTAAAGCTGCCCTTAGGGCGTGCTGGGGTGGCTTAGGGGATAGCGCGACCCACATTTGGAGGCCTCGAGTCCTCGACGGCCACATGTCTTCCCCCCTCTCCTTACCCACTTCCTGTCAGCCTACTTTCATATAAGGGACACTAGAGCCCACAAAACCCCCTGGAGGGGACAAAAAAAAAACAAAAAAAAAAACTGCCCTTACAATGCAATCCCACTCAATTCTCATTTCCCTTCACAGCTCAGTCTGGGCTTTCTCCCATTGACAGTGATTTCTCTGGTAGAATTTCTACCGGACCAATCAGCGAGCGGAAGGAGAAGTTGTGAACAATGGCGTTGATTTTCTGCATCATTTTAGAATTGCTGCCTGTAGTTTCAGCTGTAGCTGCAGAGGAAGTGGACAATGCCATTCAGACCATGTTGGCCACGCTTCCAAATATTGAATTAACATCAAGAGACGCCTCATTGGGACCAGTTCTTCTCTCTTAGCAGAGGAGCATGGTTCCATACATCACAGGCAATTTCCGGTAAGCTTCATAGGATCAAACTGCTGCATTACAAACATTAGTGATTGGTTAAAATTTGAAACAGAGTCCAACTAGCAACTGTTTGTCAATAGCTGAGGTTCTAGACCCTCTGTACGAAGCAAAGCATGGACCATGGGGTTGATTAATACCAGGCTAGGTTATAATCTTATAATCTTTTCTTTTTTTGCAAAATAGTTCAAGCTTAGTTAGCTTGGATGCTTTCGCATCTGACCAAGAAAACACCTGAGCAAGGAAACATCTGACTAATGCCTGTTTGCAGATGCGAACAGGCCTTCTTGCAAGCTCTCATTTGGATTTATGTCTATTGTAGAACATGGATATGTTTCCAACGTAGCAATGGAAGCAGGAGTTTATATTCTGTGGAAGGCGAACTTCTGCTGCTATCTCAAGTCTTTTGCGACCTCCAACAGGTTTTCTTGTAGGATTGCTTTGTTACCAGCTTCCCAAAATGAAAAAGTACATCCCCGCAGCCACCACCATGCTTCTTTATGGGCTTTGTGCATTCACAATGATGGTTGGTTTTCCTCCAGACATGTACAGAAAGCTTTAGCCTTGGTGTCATCCATAGGATCTTCGTCTACGTAGGGTTAGGGTTAGACATTTACCCTACCCAAATGTCTTCGTCTACATGCTGTGTTCCATTCAGAGCTTGTAACAAATTGCAAATAGGGCTTCTGGCATTCATCTAGCCATAAGAGATAACAACTGATAATATTTGCCATGTCTTTGTGGATTTGGAGTTGTACCATTTTCAGAGGATGGCTTGTACAAATACCTGGCTTTACCACTTCTCCACAGGCTGTTTGTTCTCTAATGGTCTCTAAAACCTTTTGAGTCCTTATACAGAACCGATGGATTTATACGGAGATGACATTATACACACATGGGTTCTGTCTTTTTTTTTTTTTCCCCCTCCAAGGGGTCTTTGTGGGCTCTGGTGTCCCTTATATGAAAGTAGGCTGACAGGAAGTGGCAAGGAGAAGGGGGAAGACATGCGGCAAATATCGTCGGGTCCGGGAATTGAACCCACAGCGGCCGCGTCGAGGACTAGAGGCCTCCAAACTTGGGTAGCACTATCCCCTACGCCACCACAGCACGCCATATGGGTTCTCTTTAATAATTAATTACTAATTCACACCAGACCTGTTTAGTCCACTTTATTCAAACTCTAATTCGTTTGCCTTGACAGTCTAGTGAGTTTGGGGAGGTGAGAATGCATAATCAATAAAAAACAAACTCTGGTCTGCCTAAAAACCTTGGTCTCAGTTCGGTTGAAGTGAACTCTGGTGTGGTTCAGATGCATATTTGAACGCCAAGTGGACCGGAGACGTTCCAAAAGCAGTAAGAGGACTATAGTTCTTTTGCTTACCCAGCACGAGTCTAGCACTAGCAGATGAAATGACTCCGGGTCTTTTAACAAAGACAAAAGAGAATCCTACCACAACTGAAATTTGACATTACTCCATTTTTATTTACATTTTTCAAAGAAAAAAAGCTATGTTCAATGTCTTCTCCTTTGTTTTTTTTATTTTTTATTTCCTTCAATAGTTCTTGGAGCAGCGCCACCACAGGGGAAGGAGGGAACATGTTTTTCAAAAGGAACAAACGTTGCAACTTTGGTCCCCAATCGAATCGCGTCTACCGGACGATCAGGCGTGAAAACCGATAGTGACTCCTGACGGCTTTTCAGGAAGACTTTACGACATTCTTATTTTTAAAAAACTGTTTCAAACCGCTTATTATGACACACAGTAACGCACAGTTAGGCCCTACTTTGTGTTACGTAAAATCCCAATGAAGTGTTGACGTTTGCAAAGTGACCACATATGGGACAGTTCAAGGGGAACGAATGCTTCTGCGAGGCATTGTAAAATTTGACCTGAGCAATGTTAATCTGTGTCAGCTGTCTGAGGGATCGGAAACAAAGTCATCTTTGTAATTTACTCTTTGGAAGAGACTTGCTCTTCACTTTTGACGGAAACACTCCCCAGAACGCCCCTCGCCTCACATCGTCCAACATCCACCACCTTCCTCCTGTGTTTCGGCTTAATCACTTCTCCCTACATGTGATTGGGGTTTATTTCATCGTCTCTTTCTCGACTCGGATGTGAACTTCAGAATGCAGAGCTAATTCCTGTCTACGCTGAGCTGAGACAGCTATCGCATCTGGTAAACAAGACCAACAGCGGTAACGCCACAAGTATGCTTAATGATGGATTCGATCAGGCTGTGTGGAGTTGCCCCTCGGCCGGATTGGAGAAGAGGTGGTTGGGTGGGTTGGGGGTTGAGGTGGTGGTGAGGGAGCATATTAAAAAGTAATGAATCACACACTCAGTCACAGGGTCGCCGGCTATGAATGTGCTCTCTGTTGGTTTTCCTGGAGCCTAGAGTTTACTAACTGATGACGCAGGCAGGACTTGATCAGAGACATGTGTTGCTCTGGACTCCATGCCAGTGAGAAGAGGAAAAGAGGAGAGGAGGAGGAAAACCACGGGTGATGCCTGAGCTCTGTGCTTTTCCTGCGCGTCCTCAGGGGCATTCGATCACCCGGGGGCTGATGGGATTGGCGAGAAGATGAGAAGAGGACAATAAAGCTGAAATACTCTGGGAAAGGAAACAAGAAACTGAAAGATCCTGATGTTGCGTCTTCTTTCTTTTTCTTTTTTTTTTTTTTTGCACTTTCAGAGGCTTGTGCAGCATCTTCTGATCATCTTTTGATTAAAGCTGCTGCAGTATGTAACTTCTATTAAAAATATATGCTTTTACATAATTGTTAAAACTATCACTATGTCATGACAGCATGGCACAAGACAAATAATCTGTGAAAAGATCAATTTCATCCGCTTCCTCCCAGAGCTGCTATTGCTATGTGAAGAAATGCACCGCTCCCAATCAAAACCAACCAATCAGAACCAGGAGGAGGCTCTTAGTGCTATCAGTCAACCTCGTGTACTCGCTGCTAAATCTGCTAAAGGTGGAGAAACAACTTACCATCGCATGAAAGCTGTTTATCCGTCATCATCCGTGGCTATGTTAGCTAGGCTTAGCATTCACGGCAGGCTCTGCTGACTGGAAGAGGCTATATCGCAGTAGATTTAAGTGGATTTAAGTGTGGACTTTAACTAGACCGTTCTACCAACCACCACACCCATCTCAGGTATTTTTCAGTTGCTGGCAGGTTTTCCTGAAAACGTGTCCTTGTATTTAGTGTCTTCCCACCTACTCTGATCAAATTCCCTTTCCCTGTTTGAAAAAAAAGCCTCCCCACAGCATGATACTGCCACCACTATATTTTACTGCAGTGACGATACATGCAGTTTTCATGTGTAACAGAGTTTTATTATTATTTTTTATTTTATTAGCCTAAAGGTTACTCTACCAGTCTTCTCCCCCCTCATCCTGATTCAAACATTCAGTCATAGAGTTTGTTTTTATAATGTTTTCAAATTCATGGAGAAGTCACAGTGTTTTTGCATCATATCCATTATATTTGCATATAATTGATTTTGAATGCCAAGTTTTCAGTTTCTTGCTAAAAACACAAACAAACTACCAGTTGTGACTGAAAACAGCTGAATAGATCTGTTTTCTGTTTGTTTAAGTTTCTTAAATGATCGGTGTCACACTCGAGAGGGTTACATTTGGTTTTCTATCTAAATAAAACACGACGCCTTCATTGATCTGAGGCACATCAGGATCACCTTCAGAGAGGTAAGAGCTTATATCATGTGGCTAAGCTCTGTGTGGCCTACAGTCACAGTTTTATAATTAAAATAAGCTGCTTCACTGAGAAAACACAAACTCATCAGAAAAGTCAAACACTACAGATGAATGTTTTGGGCTTCGACACATTTTTAGAAAGAAATTACTGATGTTACAATTAATAATAGATGCTGAAACTTTAGAGCAAGCTCTATTTTTTCTGAAATTGATACGAACATTGAAGAATATGTCAAATTAATTCCTTGAATCCATAAACTTCCATGTATTTTAATAGGATATGTGATAGCCCTCGGTCTAGATAAATACAGATTGTTTGAAGCTGCAAATGTTACATGATATTTAGAGAAATGACTGCTAAAGAAAATGTGTTTTTGTGTTTAAAGAACCTCTGTTTTTATTCTTGTTCTTAGACAGACTGATCGGGGACAAAGCTGTGGAGAAGTTGTCAGCAGGGTTGTGTTATGAAAAGCTTTAAAGGGGCAGTATTATGTATTTTCCAGACACATAGTGCCTTTTATAGCAAGTATCTGTATACTTTAGTTGATATAAAAATGCTATATCGAATAAGACTTGAAAGAAATGAGCAATTTCTTTAAAAACTCCCGCTCTTTTTGAAACTCCGTTGTCATGACAACATGGCTCCTCTACTAACCCTTTAACAACGTAATTAGCAGCGTTTCACTGAGAAGTAGCTCCTATAATGAGCTCAGCTGATGCACAGCTCCACCAGATGTTTGTTAATTGCTGCTGGCTAGTCTGAAGGAGCAGAGTGGGGACGGCTGCTCTGTGAGGCGGAGTCTTGAAAACTGCAGCTTTCAAAGGCGGGGCTAGCTCCACCCAGGCATTTCGCACAGCTAAACGGTTACCATGGAAATTAAAGGATTTCTAGAACATGCATAAAAGAATCAAGGCAACACTCCAGGGAATAACATTATAATATGATGTAAACCCAAGCAAGTCCATTTTACATAATACTGCCACTTTACCTGAGAATGGAAAAAGTTTGGTACAACTTCAAGATAAATTGCTAGTTTACCTTAACTGAGAGCATTAATTAGAAAAGCAGCCAAGAGGCACATGGTAACTCTGGAGGAGCTGCAGAGATCCGTAGCTCAGCTAGCAATCAAATCTGGCCTGTATAGAACTGTGAAAAGAAGAAACACATTGTTCAGAGAAGTTCTGGTTTTCCATAAGCAATACAGCAGATCTGTGGATGAAGGTGATCTGGTCAGATGAAAACAAAGTTGAAGTTTTTCTGACCTAAATGCAAAATGCTGTGAGGGGCAGAAAGCTAACACCAGACACCACCCTATTGTGCTTCACGCTGTGAGGATAAATATCTTTGAAAGGAATATGAAAACTGGCCGGATTTGATGGGAAGGTGATTGAATACAAAACCAGGGCAAACCAAGAGGAAAGAGGAAGTTTTTGGCGGCAGCAAAAGACTTGAGATTGCAGCAGAGGGTCACCTTCCAGCTGGACAAGAAGCTCAACCAACTAGAGCTAAAGTGAAATTGTTGGTAGCAAAGAGTATACATGCGTTAGAAAGGTCTAGTCAAAGTTAAAACCTTTCCAATTGAATAGAAACCGCATACTTTAGTAACTATCCGCTACCAAGTAAATACAGGATCGCCGATACCGATACTTTTTCAGTTTGACATATCATCAGAGTTCTGAACTTTAGGTGTTTTTTGAGCTATTGTAGTAAGAAAACTACTACAAAGTTTAGAGGTGTCTACAGAATACATAAAAACTACTAATATGACAAACAGCAACATAAAAAAAACCCTGAAAGGTGCTAAAAAAAAAGAGATAATTTGAGACCAAATAAAAAAAATCGTTTTGAGGGAGAGTTGAGAAACTATACTACAAAAGTAAAATAAAATTTCAAGAGGGAATATGAAACTAAAGCACAGATCTTACGGCTCTGATATTGATCCGATACTGATATCGATTTGGTAGCAATATCTTGGATCGACCTGCTCAAGTCTGCAACTGAGAGTCCATTGAAAGAGCTTGAGTCGTTGTTCACAGATACAATCTGACTGAATCGTGGCATATTTTGCAAAGAAGAATAAGAATAAGAAGACTTCTCCTCCAGACCTGCAGCTGTAATTGTAGCAATTTTCCAGAAAGGTAAAGCCTAAAGCCTTCAACTTTTCATTTGTAAAAAGTTTTTTTCCATGTATCCATTTCCATCTACTTCACTCATTCAGTCACTGACAAGTTTGTGTTGATCTGTCAAACTAAATAATATAAATCACAGATGTGATTTATGTTATCAAATTATTAAATTTAATGTTAAATTATTAAATTATTATTATTATTAAAGGCGAAAAGGGTCGAGGGGTGTGAATACTTTTGTAAGGCAAAGCAAACCCAATCTTGTCAATGTTTTATTTCCATTCTACTACTAAAAGAGACTGAAGTGTCTCTGACCTATGATTACAAGGTGTATAGTAGCTGAATGTGTTACTCTCAGCTGGTTTCACCATTTCTATAGATATGAAACTCATTTTTAAGATGTGATAATCACTATTGCACCAACCTGGTGCTGTTAGATGCCCTGTGACTTCTTTTTTTGGGGGGGAGGGGGGTAGCCAAACCCTCAATCCCCCATTTCTTAATTAATGGCTCATTTTAATCTCACTCATTTAAGTTGACCAATCAACTTAAATCAACACTGACCATTTCAGAAGGAGGGTCTTCAGAAAACTCTCAGAATTTCAACAAAAGACAAATACGTAGTGTTGAAATAATACATAAAACAAAAAATGAATCTCTTATTTTATTTCTAAAATTGTATAAATCTGCACTTGTTGATCGTCTCAAATGAAAATCCGAGCCTACAAACAAGTAAAACAGGTGCCGTCTTCCTGGACCTGCACCTGCCGGGGGAGCAGACTTCACCTGCTTGATACACCTGAGCATTCTTTCCCAGGCAAGGTGCAAAGTTTTCATTGAACTGTTGCCTCAGGTCTTCCAGGCAGCACTATGAAAGAGGTTTGATAGATTTCGCCATGCCCCGACATGTTGCGGTGTAACTGTACGTAAACAGTATCAGCCACCATGCTGGGAAAAAGACTCACCCCCCGCCGCCCGTGGTTCTGACTCTCTGAGCACTTGGGAAGCCCTGTGTGAAAAAGTAGCGTTGCACTTGTTCGGGCAAGCCAGACGAACCAGCAGCTGACAGCGCTGCATGTCAGCGTGTCATTGACAGGAAAGGGTATTGGGAATTCAGTCACGAGGTTGCAGTTTCCCATGAACAACCCGACAGGTTCGCACCAGGAGGAGTTTGGAGCAACAGGTGTTTGGTGTGAAGCTAGATGCTGAGGACGTCCTCTCCCACATTTGGTCCGACAGAGATCAAAGAAAGTTCAAATGTGAGGCGGTGCCTCCGAGGAAGCAGATGTGAGGCATCGAAAGCGCTTCTCGACAAAGTCAACACCAGCAATTAGCTAGAAAACAACTCCGCCGCCGCCATGCAGACGGACAAATACACAGAGGGCACACGCCCGTTAAAATGCCGGCTTTCTAAGATGGAAAATAATGAGACAACAAGAAATAATTTCAAACCATTTCCTATGTATTATGTGAGATTTATTTAATTGAAAAATTTAAAAAAATAGTTTGAAAGAAAAAGGTGCGATGACCTGGTCAAGTAAATGGGCCTACCTTCAATATATCGCATTATTTTCTCTCACTGACATGACTTAATTCATCATCAAGTTTTCTCGAGTCAGTTAGCTCAGCTATATAGTCTACCAATTCCAACGGATTGAACGGACACCTTTATATCCTCTTGCAGGTTTTCTGCCAGGTTTAGCTCTGAACTCAGCTAGATAACTCTAAAATGTTGATTTTTCTCTGGTGAAGTCATTCTAGTGTGGATTTGGATGGATACTAGCCTGGTAAAAACCAGCTCCTTGTTCTACGCTTTGCTCCGTACCGATGATCCAGACAATCCAGGAAGCGATCGCTTTTGATTAGCGATTGCTTCCTGGATTGTCCGGATGTGTTGATGTTTTAAATTTTACCCAATCACTAACGTTTGCCCAGGATGTATATACTGCGTCATTTTGACGCTATGAAACTTATCGTAAAACGCCTTTGATGTAAACAACGTCCTCCACTACGAAGAGAGAAGTGCCAGTAAGAACATTAATGTTAATGTTGATGAAATATTTGGAAGCATGACCAACAGAGACCGAACAGCTTCGTTCACTTCCTCCACTGCCGTCGCTAAAACTACAGGCAGACTACAAATCTAAAACAGCGCAGAAAATCAATGTCATTGTTCACAATTTCTCCTTTGGTTTGCTGGTAGAAATTCTATCAGAGAAATCCAGGTCAATGGGAGAAATTCCAAACTGACAACTGAAGGGAGATGAGAATCAAGTGGAATTTGCCATCTCTGAAAGGTTTTCAGTCGAACCTGATAGATTTTGGGGAAGATTAGTAACTTGATTCACGGCCGAGTGGAAAAATCGGTTCTAAATAAGGAAAAGTAATCCCTAATCAAGATGCCTCAAACTGCATGTTTCACTTTGAATTTGGCTCTTGTGGTCTTGTTGGTGCAAAGTTTCAACTTCATCAGTCCAAAAAACAAAAACGACCTGTTTATCATAAACTGGGATGTTTTCTTGAAGCTTATTACAGCGACATCACAAAACCCCGACATCTTAGCAGAGTTGTGTGCACTTTTCGGAGAAGCCATGTTCCTTGTGGGAGGCCTGAGAAGCAGCTGTTTGTGATGGAAAACACCTGTCCCTCCCACCGACACCCCGCAGACGCATCTCGTCATCCTGATACACGAAGAGCTCCTGATCCCCAAAGGCTTGGAGCCTGCGGAGTCGTGGCAGAGCCACCCAGCCTTTTAAACCAGTCGATTCTGCAAAGTCGGCTCCCAAACAATAGACACACACAGGCCAAGCAAGCAGAGCGCGCACACGGTCCAGAAACGTGTGCGTGCACAGACACACACACAGCAAAACGCAGTCCTGCACATGTTGAAGCCATTATCCTGATGCTTGTTAAGTCATTACTCTGTAGCTTGTTATTTTCTCAAGCTAGAGAAAGCAATCTATCCGCAGAGGAGCGCTGAGAGATTTGCCACCCAGCTGAGTCCTGGGATATGGGAAGTTACCCTGAAATTTGAGGAATGTGGTGAGGACTGGAACCCAAAGAATTCAAAAAAAAAACAACAAGTGATCATCTTCGAGAGGCTTCGCGACTTCTTTTCCCAGAATCTCCGGCTCTTAGCTGCAGCCGAGGCCTTGCGGAGACATCCGCGGGAAGGGAGTATTGCAGACTTTACTGATGACGGCGAAGAAAAGCTGTCGTCCACCAATAGGACGAGGAAGAACTGACATAGTCTTAGAGCTTTGACATATTCACGGTGGATCTCAGACATCTGGTTTCCATTTCCCTCCTTTCCCAACACAGCGAACCAGGGCAGCAGGGCTTTTTCACTGAGAACGTCTCTTCGACTTCCTGTGCAATCTGTTTAGCATAAATGTGCGGGTCACGAGGTGGGATGGAAACGATGCCAAGTTATTAAAGAGAGCTGCACTGCAAGGGTTTATTTTTAGCTCCCCGCCCCCAAGTGCTTACGCCACCCTCGGGGTTTATTAGCAGGAACACCCCATGAGCAGACATTTTCACAGCATCCTCACCAGAAAGAAAGAAGAAGAAAAAAAAAAAAGAAACCTGCCAGCCTGCATGCTCTCACCACACCGCTAATGAGTGACATATGGCCCTGAGCTCCACTGCTCACACTTCCAGATCAAAGCCCTGGAAGAGAGGTTCTAAACCCAGGGCCCCCATGTGCCACATCCACCTCCTCTTTAACACCAACGCGACGTGTCTGGGTGCCGCCAAAAGCAGACGCACCTGTCCTTACTGCATTTAACACAAGCAGCAGTTTGACTGCTGTTTATTCACAGGGCTGAGGTCACTGGATGTAGATCCTAGCTGGAAAAACACTATAAAAAGGAACATTTTGTAGGGTGTTAGCAGAGACGGGTTGAGCAACACATATTTTTACTCACGTAAAAGTAAAAAGTAGCCGTCTTACGATGGGGTATTGGGCAGAAATAAAGGAGTAAATTTCTGCCAATTAAATCAGAAAATTTTATATTAATCCAAGAAATTTTCAAGAAAAAAGCTTGGAAATTGTCGAAGTTTTATAACTTTTTTGATATTTGTCAAAAATGTCAAAAGTATAAAGGTAAAAAGAAGTCAATGTTTTTGACTCAAAATTTTTTCTAGAGAATTTCTGAGATTGATCTCGAAAATGTTTGACTTCTGAACTGCAGATATTTCCCAGTTTTTTCTAGAATTTTTTTTGGCAGAAAACAAATCCTTTTTTCTTTCTATCTACAATGGCCCCAATATGCCGTTGTGTTCCAAAAAATTATTCAAGTAAGAGCAAAAAAGTGTTTGGTAAAAAGTCTACTCAAGTACTGAGTAACTGAACAAAACATTACTAAATATTTAAAAATTACATCATCAGACGGACCAAAATATAAATACATGTGGAAATGTTGGTATTTATCAAGCCAAAATGAAAATTATTCATATAAATAACATAATTGCAAAGTTACTCACCAAACTGTTTGGTAAACAAAACAAAACTTTTACTCAAGTAAAAGTATCGTTACTTCATTGTGAAGTTACTCAAGCAAAAGTAAAAAGTAAAACAGTAAATATACTCCTAAAAGTAATTTTTTTTTCCAAAAAGTTACTAAATGTCACGTTTGGTAAGTAACATTTACAAATGTAAGTTTGATGATTTATGTTTGATAAATCTTCAAACATAAATCATCTAACATTTGTTACTTATATTTATTATTTACAAATGTAATTTAGCTAATCTTAGCTAATTTTAGCTCATTTCAATTTAATCATGGTAGTTTATAAATGTTCAATAATGTTTCGCATCACGTACATGAAACATTTTGCTCAAAACTGAACTTAGTATGTTTAGCAGTGTATTAGTGATACGCTTAGCAATAAATATCGAATTGTTTGATTTAATGACCTTAAGAGGATATAAACAGAAACTAAATGTTCTGTTAGTGTGTCTTGTCAAAGGATGAGGTCAAACATTAGTATATGATACTTTCACCTTTTTTTTTTCCTATTTTGACGGAAACACATGGAAAACACATTTAAAACACTAAACCATAATTTCTCATTTTCTTGCCTCTTCAAATTCACAACCCTGGTGGATTTAGGTGTCAAGCAATTTCAACAACATATTTCTTCCGACATTAAGTAATAATAATGTTTTAGCGCGACCCGGTCTCGACTTGAAGCTGATATGAATATGAGGTGGGAGGTAAAAATCAGGGTGATGATAAGGAGGCACCTAAAGCTCATTATCAAGGATAAATCATCAAGACATCAGTGGAAACGGGCAACCAGTGAAATAAAAGATTTGACAGCTTTGATGTCAGTTTTCATTCCCTGCTAAAAACAAACGTCTTGGATGAACGTAAATCATTGTAAATCTAAATGTGCCAGGAGCGTAAATGATTATGTACGCCTCATGATTAAATCTGAGCTATGGGTCATTCTGTGTGGAGTTAGTCGACTCTCTCTGTGTCTGCGTGAGTTTCTCCAGGTGCTTCACAAACATTCATTTTGGAGGTTACTTAATATTACTCATTAAAATTATGACAACGCTCTCCTTCTTTGGTAAAATGAATCCCACCAAACATTTCATCAGAATGTAATTGTTTATTCAAGTCGGATTATGAAGTGACTCACCAACTCAGTAAAACTGAGGAGTTTTGCTTGCGAAAGTTTCTGTGTTGGAGGAAGAACTTTAGTTTAGCGTTAGCTGGCTTAGCTACAGTGCTAATGCTAAAGCGTGACTTGCTGGCATTTTAATGCAGTTTGTTGTTGGCAACAAGCAGCTCAGGGGACACGTTTACATGCCACCATGTCGAAATGGATAGAAAGTGCTTCACTACTGCAGTAATCTGTAAGCGCTAATCCCAGAACCACTTTTAAAACATGGAGGGGAAACCAGATGACTTCATTATTTAAACAGTGGAAGTATTTGTCACTCATAATTCAAGTGCGGTTCAGCAGCTGAGATGGAGAGGATCCTCTGATTCATCTGCAGTTGTGAAACTGAGTACATATTAATCGTTTTCAAGTTAATTTGGAATTGGCTGATTTGAACTTGTAAGCTTCAGATTCACACACTCTAAAAGCTGCCGGGTGAAAAACAAAACTAATTTGGGTTCGTTTGTGAACTCATTTCTGTGTCAGTTATGGGCCGAGCCAGGCCTGGGTTAGGCTATGAGTTATGAGCCAGCATGTTATTATTTGAGGCTTTAAACTGCAAAAATATGGTAAAGTGGAAAATGTCAAATAGATCATATCTAAACAATATTCAAGTACGATAAATCATTTTTGAATATGGGTAACAAATCAATGCTCAGTATGTACCACTAGATAACATATTGCCTGCTGTCTATAATATTATGACCAATTCTTGGTGAACACAGCTTGGACTAGCTTGTGCCAACCACTTAGAAGCTAAAAGGCTAATGTTTGCTTAACCCTCTCAGACTCAAATTAAGTTGTAGTTGCAGGAAAAATCTGATATTTGGAGAAAATGATCATATGGGGTAGTAATATACAATTCAGACTTTTTTTGAGAGAGACATTTAAACAGCATTTGTTGCAGATTAGCTGTTGCAAATCTGCAACATCTGCCTGGAGAGGGTTAAGAGAACAAACTGTCTTTTTAGAGTCTATAGTAGGATCCACTGACATTAACATAACCATTAAACAACATTTTACTGTGTTGTCATTTCCTGTTTCATCTTGTGGAAGAGGTTAAATTAGAACAGTTGAAAATGGCCGCCTGTAAAGACGGGAGGCTCCTACTAGAGTTTTCTACAACCCGTTATTGACCCAGCCACTGTTCAAATCCAACATTTATATTAAAAAGCAACACAGCAGCTGTGTGAATAAAATTACTCTTAAGAAATTGCATACATATATTCTGTTACGCTGATGTTTATGGGCTGTTTGGGCTGATTGATGAGTTATAAAATAGATCAATTTTGACTGTGTCTAAAGTTCGAGTCAACACAAAACACTGGTTAGAAGTAAATTAATTTGAATCAAAAAGTTTATTACAAGTAATAAATAAAAAGTAAACATTTTATTCAAACTTACCAAAAATAACTCAACTAATTTTAGCAGTTAAAATGTACGTACTTTGTAAATATTGGTCCACCCAAACAAAATGTTAGTAGATTCTTACACTAATGTTATCAGTTAAAGTCTAACAGGTTTTTCATTGGTGTAACAAGAAGGAAAAAGAAATAATTCAGACATCCTGCAGATCAGCTGGAGAGATCAACATACACCTCTGGATTAAAGAAAAAGGAAAGACTGGCCGGTGGATGATGCACGAATTAAAACAGGATATTAGAGATTGATTGCAAAACTCTTCAACACCGCTGAACTTACACCCCTCAAATCCTGGCTGCTTTTCGTAAACTCACCCACTCAACTTTACTTGAGCCGTAATGTTGTCCAAGCATTTCTATACTGCTGAAGGCCGTCAAGAGCCAAGTGAGGAAGGGAGGAGGAGAGGGGGAGCTAACCAGAGCAAAGGCAGGAAATCCCAATGCAGCATGAACTATTTTCCTCCATAGTTCCACCAGAACAGCTCTGTGCGCCGGCCCCCACGCCCACCTCTATCGGGCCCCGTTTCTGACAACGATCCACCGCTGCTCTACGAGGCGACCGCAACGCCAGAACCAGAACCAGCACCACTTTGGTAAAAAACAATCCAAACCTCTGTCAAGCACACATCTGTAAGTTCACTAGCGGGGCCATTACTCAGCAGTACTGGAGGTGGAAAAAAAACTGAGGATCAAACGCTTGGGGTTCCCCTCCATCTCAGTCCAAAGTCCCACTGTGGTTAGGCCGTAGACAGAGAGGCACCTTACTTTATACAGAGGCCCTGAATGCCAAAAACACTCAGCAATACACACGAAGGAGCACGATAATGCTGTTAAGAGCGCTTCGAGTGGAAATTAAACACGGCACACAGAAGATCTGCGGCGCATTCGTCAAACATTCCTCGGCAATAACGTTCCATCTCCTCACGGTATCACTTGATCGTCGGGGATGCACATGCTCTTCATGTGACTCTAGTTGAAGAAATGGCCCCCGCTGAGGCACATCGCCGCAAAACTCAATTCGGGCTGCTGCTCTCGTCTCACATTCCAGATCGTTAGGAAGGAGCAGTTGGGCAAAAAGGAGAGGAATTTGGATTGGGGGAAACCAAGAAAAGAGCAAAAATCAGCATCTGAGTCTGAGCCAGGGCACAATAAGCATCTTAAAACGTGGGGATAACATGAGAGCGCAGGGCTGGACTGTGATTGACTTGGATTTATTTTATGCACCAGTGTGAGACCCCATGCAAAGACTGAGGCCTCCCAAAAAAAAAAAAAAGAAAGAAAAACCCACAGCCAAGCTCTTTTTCTCCCCGAGACTAAGTCAAGGCTGTAGCGGAGACAAGTGTGAGTATGTGGTGGGTGGGAGGAAAGGCACCTTGCAACAGCTGGTCTGAATTATCCGTGGGGTCTGGGGGGGGAGAAGGGTAAGAGGGGGAGGTGTGGAGACTCCTGGCGCCAGGATCGGGCCAGCAGGTCAGAAAGGATGACGAGTACCAAAATACAAGCAGGCAGCCATGGACTAGCAAAACGGGGGAGTTCCTGGCTCACAAAGCTTCCAGCTACAGGATGGGCAGGGAGGGGGCGGGGGGTACATGTGTGTGAGAGAGGGACGCTCCTACTTCCACTTCCTATGAGATAGCCTCTTCCTGTCATTGAGAAAACACGCAGAAACATCATATTAGTAAATGTGAGGTTTAAAATGTCCTCCATTCTGCCAGGAGGACAAGCAAAACGGGCGTAGGAAGTTCCACATCAGAGAACCGCCGCTGTACCTTTGTGAATTTTTAAACGTGTTAGTTTGTTTTCCTGTTTTGGAATACCAGGAGCCAGCTGCCTGCAAGGTGCCGAACAGCTCACTCATAATAAGGTTCCTTTTGTGTTTCCTCTTTGACCCAGCTGACCATATGTTGAACACGTCACGCTTTGAGCGATGGCTCCCCCTGCTGGCAAAGGAGAAACTCGACTCTGATGGACACTGATGGTTTTGTCTTATTAAAAAGGGGAAAAGTATGGTTTATCAGACAGCATACAAATAATGTATTAGGGCCACTGTAGGTAGTTTTCAACCAAAAAAAATACTCAGAAATGTTGACATTAATCTCAAAAATTGTCTAGAGAAAACAAGAAGATTTCTGAGATTGAAAAGTCAGACATTTTCTAGGAACAAAACGGAAATTTCTGAGTTTCATAAGTTTTCAACTTTTGGAAATTTGCCAGTTTTGTTATCATTTGGTAGTGATGGTTTTTAAACTGTATGACTTGGGTACCTTCTCAACAACTTCCCACAACAGTTTGCTTTGGCACCCAGCTCTCAACAGAACTGGACTGATGTGATGACCTGTTTGTGTCCAACATTCAACATGTCCATCTGTGAAGTGTACCAGCTCAGTTTGTCTTTAATGGATGGAACTTGATTTTTTATAATCAACAACTACTGCTGTTAACCATTTCTTGTAATTTGCAATAAATTATATGTTTAGACGGGTGTGTCAATTATTTTTCTTTATTTTCTATCAACCTGCCAGAGGACTACAGACGAAAATTAACTCTTGTAGCTAAATGTCATATTTACATGGTTGTTTTAATCTAGTCAGATTGATTAATATTAGCATCAGTTTAAAGTTTTTGTCTTTAAATGTACGAAGCTGGTAGAGACATAAACCATAAGACTTATGGCTGTTTTTGCAGCCAAAGGAAGTATTGACTAGTAGAAGTGAATACTAATGTATGGCACACTTTTCAGAGTTTCGGCTCTGAAAAACACATTTTCTTCCACTTCACAAATATAGGACATTTCACATAGATCTTCCACAGAACATCTCAATAGACTGCACTGGCGCCTGAGGTTGCAGAGTGACAAAATGTGGACAGGATTGTACGGTATGAATATTTTTTCAAAGCACAGTAAAAAGCACAAATCAGTAATCATCTGCATGTAGATCTGTAAGCATCACTCTTTGTGTTTTTTTAAAATCCGCACTCATATTTATGCCATGACGTTGGAGTGACGACTTGGTTGCAGACCTGTGATTCATGTTTTGTTGGGGTAGAGGGCAGCATTACTTAGATTAACAGCTTTTTACCAAAGGGCTGCAACAAGTGTTTCCACTTTTTCATGACCCTTAACCTTTCTCTCTGTGGGAAAACTCACAGCTGAGTTCCTGTCTTCCCTCTGGTCTACAGCTATGAAGAGTCCTCTGCCGCCAACTAGAAGCTGGATCCAGAGTGTGTAGGATGGAGACGCACACGCGGTGCCAGCTGTCCAAGCGCCTGGCCGGCTGCCGGCAAGTAGCAGTCCTCCGGATGCCGAGCTGATCCTTCTGTTGCGTCTTCGTGAGGGAAGCAGAGACTCGGGAGTTTTCCCTCGGGACAGCCTTCACCTGCTGCCACACCAGCGGCCTCTCGCCGCTCCCCATGCCGGGGGCCCCGCGGGCCGCAGGAAAGCTGCTAAATGTTCGCAGGATCTCTCGGAGGTCTGAGGGGGGATAAAACTTTGTGCGGGACCGAGAGTGTGGGGCTGAAAATCTAGAGCCGCCGGAATGTGTGAAGTTACGCTGAGGGACACTGGGAACACGAGCGGAGACGTAAAACCCGTCGCATAGGTCAAGCTGTTGGGTTTTAGTTTGTAATTTGCAGTTATCTGAATGAATTGATCTGGATATTTATCGTATCGTTCATCGTTTACCGTGAAACATTTCTTATCACAATGAGAATTTAAATTTATCGTCTCAATAAATTTCAATTAATGATAAACAACTAACAGTATTGGTTTCTTTTCTTCTATTTTCTCCAATATTTCTTCCGTGAGAGCATCAATAGATAGAAGTAAACTGGAAAATATAATTTATTGCAGTTACTTTGTGCAATTTAATGACACAAATCACACTTCTTTAAGTGACTGGCATCCTAAAGAAGACTATTTCAAATGGGAATGTTTCTGAAAAGCAGCACTTGTGTTTGTGGCACTATAAATGCCGCATCACCAGGTCACAATCATTCAATTACTTAAAAAGAAGCAATAAATGTTTTTTTATTGCCATTTTCATCATTATCATAATAGCACCGCAAGATATAATAGTAAAATTCTAATCCAAGGCAACCAACCCTCGAATGAATTTTATTTTTACACCAGATATCTTTATAACATGTAATCAAGAATAATAATTTTTTTAAAAAGATTGGGAAATAATGTACAGTGCTGCTAAAATGTCTAAATGTGACTTTTTGGTCACATTTAGACATTTTATTTCATTTTAATGGCAACCATAACCCAATAACTGGTAGTGCTATCGCTTTTTGCTTTGCACTTTCATTTTTGTTAGTTTTTTTTAAATAACTGTCCTGCTGAATGAAGCTAAATAACATCCAATCTGAAGTCAGTCACTATTCCTTGGTGTGGCGAGTGAAAATAAACTAAGCTTTCTAAAATAAAGAAGAAGAAGTATGAATCATGTTTAATTCATGGTTTAAAAATGAGGGAGAAGCATTTTCCCACATTGCTTTTTGTCTTAAGGAATAAAATTATCATTTGAAAATTGTGTGTTGTGATTACACAAATTATTAAGTGTCAGGAATGGGTGTTGAGGTGGAGGTGAGGCAAACGCTTGGAGACCCAGGTTAGCAGAAAAATGATGTATTTAAT
>CAEFZY010076422.1:0-14542 GCA_903066815.1 Brachyrhaphis roseni
TATATATATATATATATATAAGGGTGTTGTCTACAACAGTTTGTTGTTATTTTTATTTCTATATGCAGTCTTAACAAAAACGTGGAATAAACTGTTTTGCTATTGGCTATTTGGTTTCACAAATTGATAATGGATACTGTTGGGTTAACTGCTCAGGTATCCAGCAGTTGCATGTTAACAAAGTAGCTTCCCAACTAGCTTTAGAACAGCGCCACATTAATAAGGTCTATTTCAAACCTTTCAGTCTGCTTCACTATCTACTCAGAGAGGCCTGTGTAGCATAAATTCGTTATCCGTATGCGGCCACTAGATTTGTTGTTACTCTCTGTGAAATACACAGATTCAGAAAAAGACGAATCGTATTATAACTAGAAGCAGAAACAACAACGCTCATTTTTTTAGAAAGACAGTGAGTAGTGACCTAATCCACACTATTAGTGAAGATAATTTATCTTTTAGGGACAACAAGGATGCAAAACCTACATCGTTATTCTGTTAGGAATCACTTTATTCTTTCTTCTTTGTTTTTTCTTTGCCCTCCTCCTCTCAGAAGACATAGTATAAACCAAAGCATCATCACCTCTTTAGAGGCAGTAGTGCAATATCTTTGAGTGAAACCTCAAAGATTTTGAGGTTTCAGAAGGTCGAAATGATATATGCTCAGACACAGAGAGATATGTAAAGGATTGGAACGGTGTGACAATTTCTAAAAAGGCAAATGTATTCTTCTTATAAGCTAGAGAAAAGTGTAGCAGTCTGAATTCAGCTGGCTGAACTATAGGAGAGGTATGGTGGAGTTTCTAAGGTTAAGAAACCTATACCTTAACAATTGTATATTTGTGCCATGCCCATTAGTAAAGCTTAAATTTTCCCTCCATTTCAGTTAATTAAAACAGTTTCACCCTTAAAAAAATTATCTGAGACTCACAACATGAACATTAAGACAGTGTAGAAATTAATCATTTAAGCCATTACCATAACATTTAAAATTGTTTATCCCAACTCTCCTAGTGTGCACTTGGAGTTGTTTATCTTTTCAGCAAATGAACTTGATTGCAGAGGAAAAAAATCTGCCACCATTCAATAAGTGCTGACAGAAAACAAAGAACCTAGAGGAAGTGCATTCCTCATATATAAACCTAACAACAAGGTTTGACCTCATTTTTTAATTTTGTCTGAAATACATTTTTTAAATATTTGAAAACTGTACAGAAACATGGATGTGCAGCAAAACAACTAGTCAACACAGGCTTTGTTGTTATTTTTTGTCCACAAACGCTGTCAGTGAGACCATGGTGAGTATAAAGATGATCTTTTTGGTGATGCAAAACCCATTTAAAGCACTTTGTAAAAGTCTGAATATGTTAGGGTACATTTACCTAAGTTCAGATTATTTTCTCCCTTCAATACCCCTTCTTAAGAAAACATCAAACCCTGATATCACATTAATGTTGCCACGCTGATGAAAAGGCTAAACATAGAGTTTGCATTTAAAATTACTTCAGTAGAATTAATTACTGCAGTTCTTTCAGCAGAGAAGAAATTTAACACAAATCAAACAGAAACAATTAGATTGTTCTTACTATTATTCTATGTCTGACTCGCAAAAGGCATGTAGGCACATCTTTGAAATGCACAACCACTAGAATCCGAACAAATTTCAACCATTTTTATTTAATATAAACTCCTCCCAAACATTAACACAAACGGCATTCTCTTTCAAGTTATTTCATTTCTTAACACTGATCTGAGAGACTTTTTAATGTCTTCTGTGGCCACTCTCTAAAGGGGATCTGACACAACTGCTGTAAAATTTACGTTCACAAAAAAAAACCAACGGGTAGTGCTAAAAGGCTATTTAAAAATGAAGCGTGTCTTTTTGTAATTTGAGCCAAATGCTTGACTGCTGAAATAGTTATGTGACAATCAGCACAAAAACTACTTCACTCACACATTAATTCATGCTATTTGTTGTTTGCCATTCAGATCTTTACATGCATATGACTGAAATCTCTGTAATAGCTCTGCAGATTTCTTTTTTTTTTAAGTCACTTTCATTTCTGCATTTCAGACTATTTTAAACACTGATTTCCATAAAATTGCCCCCGGTTAGAATTTCAAAATTCCTTCTTGCATAAATAAGCATTTGTAATTTGCAGATATCAACACTAAAATGTATATGCTTGTAGTGGGGAATGCGATGACATTCAGCAGGACCACAGTTTAGCTCAAAATTGTGACTTAAACATTCAGCCATGTGGTCCAGGGAATATCTAATTTCCGTTCATTTATTGTATTTCAGCAGAGCAAATTGTAATTGGGATTTGTTCTGAGTCTGCTCCTGAGTGCAGCACTGTGCACCATGTTGCTGTCACAGAGAGAGTTTTATCTGGAAGGTATCGTCTGTCTGTCAGCTGATGTGAGTTCCTGTCTCTCATCACAGCACTGGAGCTGTGGGAACGTCTCTGTAGTGTGCGACTGTGACGCAACTTAAATTATTTTCTTGCAGAGTCGCATTGTAGAGAAATGGATAATAGCTGCCATCAAATTAGGATCCTCCTTGTAACAGCTGGGCTTTTTTACTTAACCACAGGATGCAATTGTTTTCAATGACTACGTTTAAATTTTAATTTTTTTTCTCTTGGTTCTGATGGTAACTTCTTCCAACTTCTCTCTAGAAATAAGACTTTCACTTGCAGAGACGTATTTCTGTTTGCAAGAAATTTTAACGGATTTTGAAAAAATGCATTTTTTCATGCAAAACAATTAGCGTCTCATCACAGTACGTACAGAAAAGAACTTGGATGCTTGTCCATGTTGGGGCAAGCCTTCAGTGGTCTTCACTGCAATGCCCTCATAATACGTCAAAACATACAGAGTGCATTTAGCATTACAGACCATCAGGATGGGCCTCTGTCCAATTTTAATTACCAGAATACACTCATTTACATGAATAAATAAATAATGGAGTATATATTACTACATTCAGCCAAGACTGGCTTGGGGTGTTGCATTATTCCTGCATGTCCTTCAGGGGGATTTAAAGGTATTCTACTTTAAATTACAGACAACAGTGGCATCCTGCAACAAAGCTATCGATAAGGGCTCAAAAAGATGCATTTTGCATTGAATCTTCACCTTGGCAATAAATTAAAAGCAAATTATGCAAAACATTTCCATTATAGGTTAAAAAGACACAAGCAATAGAAGCATAAGTCATCACAGAAGAAACAGCTAAGAGAACACATGTTCTTCATTCAAGCTAAGAACAGCAATGAAAAGAGCAATGTCAACATAAGTGTAAGATTATTAAGAGATTACAAAAACATTGGAGGAGTTTGAGCTATCTAAATAAATCACACTTTTAGGTGATCCTTTAGTTTCATGAGCTACAGCTATTCTTTACAAATTGTGATCTCTCATGACAAATACGGGATTGAGAAACACTTGTGAAGCATGTCAAAGCAAACACGATTAAGGACGCAGCAGGAAACCATAAAGTGCAGAGGGAACATATGATCCTCAAGAGTGTATTTGATCGAAGAAATCGCAGCAGAATCTGATGCAGTCAGATAATAAGTTAAAGATTATGTCCGACAACTTTGCTTGTAGTTAAACCATGAAATAGATGTGAACAAAGGGCATGAAGATCGCAACACAGAGCTTAGTGCTCAGCGTATGCTCAAGTTAACGCTGCGAGTAGGTTGGTAAGTGTTCTGCATCTTTTACATGTGTACCTGCTCTAATACTGCTCAGTCAAAAGGTTGAATGGCCTCCTCAGTTTGCAGTCAAGATATCCAGAGTCTAATGACCTCATTGTTTGACTTTGTGTATAGAAGCAGATATCTAAAAGTTGCAGGACACCAGGCCTTGAGGCCTGGATTTGAAGACTGCTGGCACAAGAAAACCTATTTTTATGTAGGTAGAACAAAGTATCTCAATTTCAAAATGTTACAATTACTTCTAATCAAATACTACTATTGAAGCATCTATTACCTACTTGCTTTGACAATGACTTTGTCTCATGAGGGTAATTAGAGCCTTTCATATGAAGAATCTTATTTTGAAGTTGGAAAGGAAGTTGTTCTTTAGTTGTTGCACTGCTTTTGGATGGAGTCATTCAATAGAAGCTAACAATACAATTTTATAGTGTTTATGTGGCAGTATTTTGGGTTTACAGTGAAGAAAAAAAGTGAAAACACAAAAGATTCAAACTACGTTTAAAATCTGTGAGAACACTGCAACTGGCTAACCGTTGAGAAAAAGAAATAATTCCAAATGACGCTGCCGTCACTTTTTAGTGAATCTGAATTCCATCTGATAATCTCTAACTTAAAATAAAATACTTTGATCAAACCTGAACTTGATAGTTCCCTACTGAATAGATTCTCTTTAATACACACTTTAAGATTCATAAAACATTTTTTTTCTATTGATGAAAACCTGAAAAGAAGTATTTTCACATTAGAACAACTGTAGAAAGCATGCAAACCAGAATACATAGACTAGACGAGCCAGAATTACATAATATTTAGCTGATTTCAGACATTTTAAAATATAGTCTGTGATTTGTGGGTCAACAGGAAAAATATTTCCTGTGAACTCAATATTGTGTATTGTCTCATCTCTTGTGCTAAATTTGCTGCTATGCTCACAAATGGTTAAAACAGCATATAAATGTAATAGAGAAAGAAAGAGGAAGCGAGAGAGAGAATGCTCTGCAGATTAGGTCTATAAAAAGAGACTAGCTTTATAAAAATCAAATTGTCTGAGAAAAATAGACTATTTACTGTAATCTATAAAAAAAACTTCTCTTTAAAAAAAAAATTGCCCTGTGCTGAAAGGAAAAATAGAAAAATAGGGGTCAAGGATTATCCAAAATACGAATGTAAATAAAATCAGCTTGAACGCCTTCCATCAATACCTGGCCAGGTCTTGGAAAAAAGAAAAAGAAAACATAATTCCCAGAGTCCCCACACGCACAAAGAAAAATAATGATTTCATGTTTCAAACTCTAAACAGCAGCTATAGTAACCTATTCAACTTCCGACATATCCTCCCCACTTGAGGTGGAGATGCTCTACTTCACACAACATCAACTCTGCTGTCTTTTGCGCTACACTCACATTGTGTTTTCATCTCCAACTTCATGCTGGTTTGGGGTTTCAGCTTTATTTCTAATTCAGCAGTTTGGAGGGGAAACAGTGCACAGTTTGAGCTGAGGCAAAGCTTTTTTCTTAAGATGCCTGGGAGGATTTACCTGTACTCCTGGCTGTCCTGAAATTTTGCACTGCTGGCAGCTTGCTGCGGTACTGTCTCCATCAACAACTTCTGAGTGAGCTGGCTGCTTGGGGTCAGGTCACGCTCGGTCTCCTCTGGCCCCTCATATTCATTTAGAGTTGGTAAATATCCTGACAGTCCCTTTTCATTCCCAGAAGCAGAGCTCCGGTCGCTGCACAGCTTGGGGCTCTCTCCTCCTGTCCGTGTGTATTCCAAATATATGTCAGATTTAAGGAACAAAGGATAAGTGTTTTCCTCCATCCTGCTCTGTATCTCTGTCTGAGCCTGGTCAAACATCGCAGGATCAATGTGAAGCCTCATCAAACAATCTCTGATGAAAGACTTGGTAGCTGGTTTGATTTGTCTGGAGACAATTCCATTGTTGTCCTGGATGTACTTTTTATAGATGGCTTTCGCCAGCTTTACTTTCTTCTCCTCGTTCCCCTCGCTGGCTTCCAGTTTGCGAAAGCCACTGCATGCAAACCAGAAGTCCAGCATGTCCGCGCACTCCTCTTGCCTGAGAAATTTCCCGAACAGAAGGATGCCATCCTGGTCATCCAGGAGAGAATGAAGGGACTCTGCCCATTTTAAGTAGGGTGGTGTTGGAGAAGCACTGCCCTCTGGCTCGTAGCCCAGATCCAGGTCTGACCGCCTGGGCGTGGCCACAGACGCCTCACATTTGGCGCCCTCATTCTTGGAGGAGAAGGTGAGGTTGCCGTGCTGGCGACCGTCACCGCACACCAGCTCTCCTTCCTCCCCGGGAACTGGAGGTCTGGGAGCATCCTCAGTGAAGCTGCCTCCCAGGTCTGAGATGAAGCCCCTTTGGTCGCTGATGCTCATAGTCCCAGCATCCATGAACCCTGCGGTGCCCACGCTGCACAACTGTTGGATCCAGTATTCTAGTTATGCTTCTCTTAAAAAGCTCCTGCAAGGAGAGAAAATATATAATGAGAGTCAGCTCACATGACAACGAAGGCAGACCATTGCTAGCGCACTCGCACAAAGGTTCATTCTTAGACTAATGCTAAATTAGCAATTTATAAATTGAATTATCAGACATGCATGCACTGTATTCTGAGCATAATGTATGAAAAGACTTGGAAAACAATATGAATCTCAATTAGTTTAATAATATGCTGGGCAAATAATTCACACTCTCCCAAGGTAGCAATAATATTTACAACCATTTTCCTTTCTGTCAGCAAAAAAAAAGTTCTCACCACTTGTTTTGTCTGTCCTGTTCTACCCAAGCTTCAGCCAAAAAGAAATTTGAAGAGAAACTGTCTTCAACTTTCATTTGCTTCCACCTCATTAGCGGAAGCAAATGAGGCCTGTGATGACACATTTTTCCTTCACAGGCCTCAGATAACATTTGCAAAGTCATGTCCAGATTTTGGCCAGTCATCTTCTAACTTGAACCTTGTGGCAAATAAAATCTTTCCATGTTGTACAAATCTAATTCTCCTGAGCAAAGAGTGAAAGGAAAAATGTAGAGAAGCTTTCTAAGTGAACTACAAGCTTTGTATACTGAAAACTTGAAAAATCGTTTCAAGAGTTGTTAAGTAATGCTAAGTACTGTACTGTGAAGAAGTATTTGGAGCTTTAAAGATTTTTTTTATTTATTTATTTTTTCAAATCTTTCAGATCGTCAAACAACTTTTCAGACAAAGATAACCTATGAGCACCAAACCAGAAGCAGAAAATAGCCCAAGATTTTCCCACAGCAACCACAGATGGGCAGAATTTTCTGAAATGCTGTATTGGTTTTACAAAACATGTAAAGACATACACCTTATAAAAAGTTTGACTTTTGTTTGATCAGTCCACAAAATATTTTCCTGAAAGTCTTGGGGGATACCAATGACTCTTTTGTGAAGTCTTTAGTTTTGGCCTGGGAACTCTTGGAGTAGTTTTGGTAAGTCATCCACTCCTGGGAATAAATTTGTTATTACTACAGGTTTATAGAAAACTAAATCAAATTTAACTCAGCTTTAAATTTGGTAAATTTAAAAGCTGGTAAAGGTGGTAAATGCCTGAATTAGCAGGATGAATGCTTTGTCCAATAGGGCCAGATTGGTTTGGATAGGATTTTCCTTGAGAAATGAAACCATAATTTGAAAACTCCATCTGGTATTTACCCCAATTATGTTTGTCTGATTTAAAATTTGTGTCAGGATCTGAAACATTTAGGTATTATTAAGCTACAAAAACACCTAACAGAGGAATAGAAAAACCAGTAAGAAACTCAAGTCTAAACACTTCTGGCTTCTTATGTGGTTCAATAGATAAGATAGAATTCTTACTCAGCAGCATGAATATAACTGATTTATATGCACAGGACATATCGCTATTTCCCACACCTTTCCAAACCTAATTTAAAACACGATTAAAACATCATCTAAGTTCTCTAAGGGGTTTATATTTTGAACTAAATAATTAAACACCCTTAGTACCTTTTACAGTTAGAAAAAGTGAGGAAGACTTTTGATAGGTTACTGTATCGATCCTCATTCCATGTTCTAATTTTAATTAATCCCTCTGCTATAGGTCTAATGGCAGAATCATCAGCAGAGCGCCGCACTCGAAATTATTTTAGCAAACACATTTTTCAAGGACATATTTTGCTCCTCATGTATTCATAGAGCATTTCTTGGCTGGAGCTTGAGCAGCTTATGACTAAGCTGCCGAGATATGGCTTCTGTATTTAATTTAAGGTTTAATGTAGCCACAGCTGACTGGATAAATTCACATATCCGTGCCAAAGCCAGTATTTATTTTTTTTGACAGTTTGCTGGCAGATCCAAATCCTAGTAAAAAAAAAAAAAAAAAAAAAGAAACTTGACATTTAACCTTGTCTTCATCTTACATTTTCTGTGTAAATTACTTCCCTATTTATAGCTCGGGGCACTTGTTGACTCAGATTGGGCTAAAAATGATGATTATTTGGATTTCATAAAAAAGCTAGCACCCACACTCTCTCACTGTGATTATGTGAGAAGTATTTCTTTCTTGGTTGCCAGTACCCTTCCCTTTAGGGCACGCCCACTCTCTGTCTAATTCAATACATACACAAATCATTTATCCTGATTGAACAAAAGACAAAACCGGCTGTTCTGTAATCAAATGCTGCCCAGTGCGGAAGTGTGAGCAGCACGTGCACCGTGCGTGCGGCCAGATGTGCAGGAATAACCAATCCCAGTGTGCGGGGGATGACAGCTGGAGGTAAATGGTGACGGATCCATCACCTCTGATCGCACCCATCTACCTGTGAAGCTCAAGCACTAGGGATACAGTGGCTGCGATTGCAAATGCATGTGTGCATTTACACTAAATCAAGCCTAAGGCGATCACGGGGAAATGTCATTTTGCTCTGCAGCTGTATCTTGAGGTGAGCCTCTCATCACGTTCACGTCTTGGCCTCTCCTGAATGAGCAGGAACAGCAGCGGAGAGTGGGGGAGGGGAGCCAGAAACAAACTCCATACATACACAGAGAGAGAGAGAGGGAGAGAGAGGGAGAGAGAGACCAGGCCTTTCAGCAGCCCACCGACAAGTGCAACAACTTTGTCACACTATTAATATCTGTTCCCTGGCCGCCAAACTCAATGCGCTACAAACCTCCCGCAACTGTTCCCCCCCGCACAGCGGGTATCCCACACCGATTTCTGAACAGGTTTATATCACAAGCTGCAAAGCGATGGGTCTATTTCCACCGAGTACCGCAATTTCCAATTTCTAAGCGGAGGACAGAGAGAAGAGGCAAAAGTGACAGATACTTAACCGGTGGAGATCCTCCGGCCGCTTACGTGCGCATCGGGCAGCTGGAGCGACACCAGTGTCTGCCCGCGGTGTCATGGCTAGGACGCGCAGGACTTTACCAACAACAAAGAGGACAGTCCGCTCTCCTCTCCGTGGCTGTCTCTCATGTCTGTGCGGAGCTGAGGCTGTACGGCAGAGCACGCACAGCGCCTCGCCTGTTCACTGCACAAACTGCCTCTGAAATGTTCTGCTACATGTGGCACACTTATTTCCCCCCTTTTCTCTCTCTCTCTCTCTCTCTCTGGCTTTTAGTGTTAAAACTAGCATTTCTACATAAATAGAGAACACGATCAAAAGTGCAAGAAAAGCTATTATAAACAAATTTTCAAATATTATTAAAATACCATTTACAAGTGAAGATGTTGTGAATCAATCTGCAAGTATTAAAATGCTACTTTTTGTCCTTTAAAGACAAAAAGAGCACACAGAGCTTAGTTTCAGTTCAAACTCAAATTTTCCTAAAATGCAACAAAAATTCACAGTCTTTGTCAGAGTTCCCTCATAACTTTCTAACTCTGAAGATTGTAATCTATAATGGTACCTGCAGGTATGTTGGCAAAAGTCTTAAAAAGGTTGTGTGCCAGAATAAATCAGCATGAAAAGAACTAACAATCTCAAGCCCATGCATGTAGGCAAAAGGTCAGGATGGCTGGAACATTTTTAACCTGAAAAGTCTGTGAACCTAAGCTATAAGACCTATAAAAGGTTATAACCACATAACACAAAAAATAGCTCAATAAAAAAAGAGACATTCAACAAATAACATATTTTTTTTGTGATCAGAATAAATTAATCTCAGGATGAGAGGATCAGTAATCCGTGGGAGGTCTGAGTGATAACTGGCATCAAAAATTGTCTGTATTGTAATGCAATTTGAATTAGCTGAGTTACCTAGTTTGATTTGAATCTGACGTAGATCATGGTGACTTTATGATCATATTTTTTCAGACATATCATAAATTTGAATATGTCTGAATTAAATTTGGATCTATTTTGATTCTATCACAGCCATTTGTCTTGTTATGTGACTTTTGCTGTTAAAATTTGTGCTACAAATTAATATCAAATTTAATCTATTCTTGAAATATCTTTATGTGAAAATATTAAGAAGTGGCAGTAGTCAGTCTATATTTTATCTAAAAATGAATTGTCATTTGTGTAACATGTTGAAACGTTTCATTAATAATGTAATGTAATGTAATGTAATTCTTCACATTACATCTACTACATTTACTGTTACAAATGAAGCAATAACATGAAAATATGTTTGCTTTTTTTGTTTTGTTTTGTTTTTTTGCCACACAGGTTGGACAGCAGTTTGTTTCAGAAGCATTCAAGGTGTTCATTCAAGCCACAACCTGCATCAGATAACTTCACCGATTACGTCTTTCAAAGGTGCCTTGATCCCGTCAATCAGTTTCCAGTGGTGGCAATCTCCTTTCCTGTTACGTGTTGCAATCAAGCTCCCTTTGTCAAACTTTTTTCAAGAAGGAAATGTAAATCTAGAGATTCAAAAAGACTCATCTCATAGACAATTTGCTTTCATTTCAATTTGCAGTGTGCTGGATCAATAATAGAGAAGGTTGCAGAAAAAAAAAATTATAGGTTTTCTAAATGACCATCTCAAATGCAAACAATATAAAACCCTACACTGCTATTAATGTATTACAAAAACCAAAGCAAAGCAGAGCTGTTTCTTTTTTCCAGCTCACATTTTCCACAAAAAATGACATATTCTAAAAACATTTCCTATACATGTTGTGTTTAGTCTTATAAACAACACTAAGTAGTGACACATTTTAATCCATGTTATGCCATTTGAAATAGATATTTGCACACTTGAAAGAGAAAGAATCACACAACACTACAATAATTGGTTTACATGAGAACCAGCTTTAGAGGAAGGCACAATTTGAATGACTGTTTCAGTTCAACAGTACGTTTTAAAATATTGCCAGGCTTCTTAGATGCACTTGATCCTGCCATTACTGCAATGACTTTATAATACAAAGACCAGAAGAGCAAATGCAGGATTAGAGGGCTGTTTCTGTTCTTTGATATCAGGCAGGCACCAAGCAGTCAAATCGTTTTACTGAATCCAACATGAAAGGCTGATGAAACATCACAAAAACATGAAAATGTCTCAGATCACATTATTCAGGGGAACGACTTAAAAAGAGCAGCGTGAACAGGAGTCCACATTTCACACTCCATCTCATCACATCAACTGCAATGCCTGCTCACACCTGGAAACATGTTACAGTGTGAGCTGTGAACAGGATTTTAAACATTTATACGAGCAATAGGAATCCTGAAAAGTATCCTATTGTTACAGCTTCCTCCAGGCTAAGCACACACACCACCTTTTCACCTATTGCAACACGACAGCCATCTGACTGGAACTAAACTACATCATTTAAGAAAGGAAATAAGGTAAATAATCTCAAGAGTCAATCTGTGCAGCACCAAGTTAACTTCAAAGAACTTTATCTCAAAAGAAACAAAAGATAAATCTTTTACCTGTATGACTCAGTGTGGTTCTTTGTGTGTTTGCAGTTTGATTAAATGTCCCCACAATGATAATAGAAAAAATTCTGATATGAGTGTAAATGTTTTACCTTGAGTTTGATTGTCATCCTCATGCATCTTCCAGGTCTGAATCCTATCATTGTCGATTCCATTGTAAGCTTATTTAATGCATTATCCTGCAATAATAAGAAAGTCAGTCCAATTTCCCACAAAAGGAATGAACTGACTGCAGTAGAATACTGTTGTGTGAGTCTATCTGTGCAGTCCAATTCTTCCTGAAAGAGAAAAACAAAAATTTGGTTTACACAATCCAATGTTAAATGTTTCCACAGTACTTAGAGCATGACTATTACCTCTTAATGTTTCACACAGAAAAAGGTGATAAAGTAGGTTGCTGCCCCCTGCTGATATAAAGCTTCACTAACAGAGTTTCTTATACATACTGTATATACAGATTAAATTCTTCACTGCATTTAGAGTAGATGTAAATAAGTGCAAAAAAGAAAGTCATTTTCTGAGGATATCTGTTGAACTTCACACTTCTACAATTCCCAAGTTATTTTATGGCTGTCATTTTTTTTGCAAGGGAAAATTTTCATAGTTTATTATATTTAGTTACACTTTCAATGCCAATTATGACATCTAATGAAAGCTACTAAACATATTACATTGATTGGAGCACATCTGTAAGTATACATATCCATGACTTATGTAACTGTGTAAATATTTCAAACACCAGATAAAAACAAGACCTATGGTATGGTGAAGAGCTCCAATAAGTGTAATTAGCACCTAATTCACAGATTATTCCATCTTTTTCTCTTTTTTTTGCTTGTTTGTAAGTTGAATTCTAATAACCACAAATCACTAACTTCCTCCAGTAAATGACTGAGAACATGCAAACGATGCCAAATGGCCCCCCGCTGAGACGGAAGGATGCAAAGAAGAGTGAAAGTGCTTGCAGCTGTCGGAAATGAGGATTAAAAAGTCATCTATTGGGAAGTGCGGAAATTGATTGAGATAAAACTGCACATCTACAAAAGCAAAAGAAAGATTCAACCAAACTAAAAGTTGCAAAAGAAATACATGCAAATGTTAATGGGGAGCAGACACACACACAAAGTAAAAGCATCACAAAGGTCAAGAGGTCAAGTACAAAAAAACATCTGTATAAGCCACTTTAACCTCATTGGCCACAAGCACCAACTCTATAGAACTTGTTAAAAACAGTTATTACTTAAAATGGATCACTGATTAAATATCCTCAAATTAAAGACTGGACTTTTCTATAACTTCAGAGTTAGAATATGCCGTCGCAGACAAAATTACTTAAAAAAAAGTTCATCACATGTCAAAAGTGACATTGAATTTCAAGCAAGATATATGATTATAACATTCCTGCACTTTTTTATTTATGGAGGGTTGAGCTCAAATCTTTACCTTTAAATAAATTACACAGCACTTGTTATCTGTTTTGTTATTATTAATGCAATCAGACGCATAATTACATAAAGCAGCAAAGATGCAATGGTCAAAACTTTATTTTACAGTACATAACGACACTGAGCAACAGCATTTTAAATAATTTTAGGACAACATTGAAAAAATTGTTTCTATGTTCTGATGAACTGCAAAGAATAATTTCGGATTATGAAAATAAAGAAGCAACAACTAAATGAACACAGGAAAACAGACACACAAATGAAAATAAAAACTCAAGGAGTTTCCAAGCAGATTCTGGTCGTTCTTTGTGTAGTTTTGGTAATTTCAGCACAAAGTGGCAGTCATTTACTACATTTTGTGCCAATCATGCATGAATTTGTACCTGCCCTGGGGATGTTTAGCAGCTGATTTGAAAACCAATTAGAGTAGTTTTTAACCACCTCATTTCTAAAACCCATGATGATATGCTTAATTATGTGTGCAGCTGCCAAACCATTATTTTTTACATTTAAACAAATGATGTCTCAGAGAGAAAATATGGACAAAAACTTGTGAAAACATAAACATTATACTTTAAATTGGGTGATACAATAATTATTGCACCTTTATTTAAACACCAAACATCATCAAGGTAGGATTCTAGTGCCATATTCAGAATAAGTACAGATCTAGGGCTGTTATTATTCTTGCAGGACAAGAATAGTCTGCAACCATGAAGCACCATAAAGAGCAAAAAGGGGATATAATCTAGTTTGATACTCATATGGTGTTTTACATGTTTCTAAATCTGCTGAGAGAGTGTATGTGAGTATTTTCATGAGGCAAATTTCTGTTACATTGTGTATGCAGTCAGGCATGTTAAAACCATGATGTCATATGCAGTTGCATTTTTATCAGCCATAAAAAGACTAAGTTGTTTTGTAAAACCTAAAAAGAGATTGTCTCTCAGACATTCTCTTCAGAAGCCCATCTTTCGTGTTTCTTGGCAAATTGTATTCAAAGCACACCATGCGGTAAGGATCTTCCTTTGTGGGCTTTTTGTTGATAAATGCCTTGTTTCCACTAAGCAGTAAGGCACAGGTCGGTGTGCCAATCAATAAACGTTCTTGTGTTTTATGCTAATAGTGCCACTTTAAGTGTACTGTACAAGTGTCCTATGGGCCCACAATTAAGGGGGCCCAGTAAAGATATGGTATGGGTCAGTTTCTCTATTTACATCTTGCAATGAAAATAGAGAAAATATAGCTTGCCAAGCCAGAATGTCCCATGCTGTACTGCTTAGTGGAAATAACGCAAAAGTGATAGAAGCAAATAGGCAAGGTTTTCTCCAGTTGCTTCAAATTTAGGTACTTCAGATATTTTGCCTTGATTCTGCTAGTCATGGGCGTAGGTTTGGGTATGGACGGTCGTGACATGTCACGACCAATATTCAAGGGATATAAAATAGTCCCGACCAATTTTTGCCATATTAAT
>CAEFZY010076423.1:0-46268 GCA_903066815.1 Brachyrhaphis roseni
TTTTTTGGAGTATGCGAGAGGTTTTGGTAGTGTGTGAGAGACAAAACGTAAATTTTGTCCTAAACGGCCCCTCATAAATTACAGTGCTTCTTGGGACAATGAGAAGCTATGTCACGCACGTCTATTTCTAGAGAAAAATGTGAATGTTTCCCATTGCATGTGTTGGCTTCACCCCATGCTGGGAAAATGTATCCCACACAGCTGTAACAGAACTCCTCTCAGCAGGGTGAATCTTATATTATGTTTTCTTTAAAGTGATGCATGTCTGCACTCAGCTTCCTTCCTCTCCTGGGCAGAAGAAAAACTTTCAGATGTTATTAAAAGAGCCCACACACACCTTTTGATTTACTTTCTTGACTCATTTCTACTCCTTTAAGGGTGAAATGCTCTTCATGGAAATTAAAGTGGTTTCTTTTTTTTTTTTTTTTTATCAAAATGTAGCCGGGGCACACAAAGGTCAAAACTGTTTCGGAATACCTCCTGGCTAATCTAATTGATGTAGTTTGTGTTACAAGCAGGTGTTGATTGGATTTATTTGCATCTGTCAGTTTATGTTATTGTCTGCTGCTTGCAATGCTCATTAAAAAACATATTGAAAATAACTGTTATTTTCATTGTACCTCAGGCTATTTAAAATATTTTTTAACTGTGTTTTTGTTTATATTAAACATGTATATGAAAAATAAGTCTTCACTTTGAGATGACAAAGCATTAAATGTGAACTTTATATTTATAACCTGAAAAAGAAGTAACCAAGTTATATTTGCCATGACAGATTAAATATATCTCTCGTACTCCCATACTGTTCTGTTGGCACTGGTTTCAAATCTTGACACGGAAATCCCAGCTGTTTTTCATTTATTTAAAATCTGGTTGACATAGTCAGTAATGGGTCAGAGTTAGTCATTTCTTATGTTCTCAAAACAAGCATCCCCTAATTATCCTTCAAGTATTTCCATGTTTGAGAATGGCTCTTTGCATGTTGTCAGGTGTTCCTCCCCTCCCACATGTCGTTTGATCTGCATGTTCATCCGGCATTTTTCTACTGCTTTTGTTTCGATCAAGATTTTTTTACTGCATTATAAACATGTTTTGAATGTCTATTTTCTTTTTGTTTGTTTTTATCAGGATCGAATCTGTCTTCCAATCAGCTAATAAGCTTTCTTTGGCCTTTAGTGGGAAATGGGTTTATATTTCTCGCAATGAAATTGATGTACCCAGATGTTCAAATGCCATGTTTAGATATGAGCTTTCCTGTTTACAATGCTTCACCGTCACAGCTGAACACAAGAAGTGAGGGAAATCTTATCACAGTTAGTACGTAGTGTGCCTTTTTAATGGGTTATTTTTAACAAAACCAAGAGAAAAACATTACTTACTTCCTTAGATTTTTCATCATTAAGATAGACAATAACAGCTTGTTTTTAAGTTTGATTGCAAGACAAAGGAAATATTTTACTAACCACTTCTCAATCCTGGTTACTGCTTGTTGACGTCTCGGTGTCTCCCTAATAATTTTGAATGTCTTGTAAAAACTACCATGTGTGAGATCCTTGTATTACACACTACAATAAAGTGACTATTACTCCAATGGATTTTTGCCAAACCATAACATGCCAAAAATGTCTTTAATTGAGGTAATCGTTACCTTGCATTCTACTACAGTTTCTATACATTACACATCATTAATCATTATAATAGATGTCAGGAATTAATGTTTTATAGTCCCCCCTACCCCCTCATGAATGGCCTCAATGTATGAATTCACAGTATACAGAACTTGTTTGCTATATGGATATATTTATTTCATTTGCAAATCTTAGCTGCTTTATATTTGGTAAATAAGACATTACTTACAGTAAGAATGGAGTGGCACACCTCCCAATATTGGTCCAGAGACTTTGTGGTGTCAGGCCCAATTCATTGTTTTTTGTTTTGTTTATTACTATGCTTAGAAGTCACTGGTGTTTATTGGTCTATCATCTCTACTTTAAGCCCTTAAGAAGCAATGTTTGGTAACTATTATATTAGTCAGTCACTCTGGGGCTGTCACTACATCACTTGACAGGTCACAGACAGCAGCTCCAAGTTGACTTAAGGGGCCTCCTTGCCTCATGCCTTTCTGAAATTGTGGAATTCTGGTCCAAGTCATGCGTCAGACTGTTTTTGAAAGGGACTATCTAGCATATGGTTCCAAATATGAAATATTTACATATATCAACTTATACACCTTAAAAGTAAGAAGATAAACACACCTGCACTTTCAACTTATATATTTTGAGAATGGCCTTAAGAAAGGTTCTCTTATTATCCATACCTACAAAATGCAGCTCTGAAGCTACATGTGGCTCTTTAGATCCTCCACAGTGGCTCATAAAAACTTTGGCCAAAAATGATTAAAAAAAAAATTGGAGCAAAGTTTTAAAAGTTAATAGTCAGAAAAATTACAAGCTCTAGCAGCTTTTCCTGGGAATTTTAATGCAACATATGCATAACATTTTCACAAATTACTTTATAGACTTAGGAAAAAATTTATTTGATAACTGGTTGCCAAATGTGTGCTTTTTTAATGTCATTTCTAAAATATTAAATACCCCATTGGGAAAAATCTAAATTAATTTTATATGGCAGGTACTGTAAAAACAATCCATTTTATTTCAAGGAGTTGCTTTTGTGATTATACATTTTTAAAAGCAGAAAAACCTCTCAACCAGCTTTCCTCCAGTGGTCAGGGATAGAAAAACCCAGATGTTTGTTACAAAAGTACCTAACTACCATTCTGATTTTTTCTTAAAATTTTCACTAATCTGGATTTAACAACAATGTTTGTTCTTTTCAGAAACCAACTTTTCTTCCCTCTTGGTCATTTGCAGCTCAAGCATAATTTTGGATAGGGATTTTTTTTAGAAGGAAAAATATATAGATTTTTCTGTGGTCGCCTACAAGTTGAATGCCACACTTATTTTGACTCAATGCCTTTTCAGAACTGAAAAAAATATATTGATCACAGGAACAATACAGTTTCATTTTGGGTGGAGGCACATGCTAAAGCCACAAGTTAGACCTCATCTGATGAAAGTGTCTGGGCTTTTCAGTGATATCGCCATGGTGTTAGTAACAGACAAAACTGCTAAATAGCAAATAATTTACATTGAAAATACAGCTTGCTACATGCAATCATAAATCAAAACAAAAATATTATACTGCTGTTACCGCTATCATACCAGAAGTTGTTAACACTACCAATACTACAGCAACGCCATCAAGAATAGAGTGGATAGTGATCAATTCATCCATTGCAGCCAATAAGGACAAACTGAGTTTAGAAGAAGTTTTGGCCTTGAATAAATATGGGATAAGATGAAAAAGAGAAGTGAAATATCTGAAAACAAAATAAAAATTCTCCATAATTTTAATACTAAAATGTTAAAACCAGACTGTCAGCTTTACCCAACAGTTTGTAAATAACAATAAAGACTTTAAACCAATACAAAAAAATAGGTCCAAATATTCCATCATAGTGAATGAATGTGTCATTTTCTAGGTAGAAATAATTCAGCACCCATCACTAAAACATTTAGTCTATACATCAGTTTGTCTGAGACTGTTGACCACACTGATGTAAATACATTTGGTAACCATCAAACAGTTGCCCTGTGGCCATGTATGTGGGCTTTAACACCCCCTTCAGTAATGGAAATGAAAAACCTCAGCGGTTTTATAATGTAAATATACAAGAAGCCTCCTTTGAAGAATATGGTATATTTAATCTTGCAAAGTTTCAGTGTAGAAGAGGGACATGACTGATTCACTCACAAATTTAAAAAAAGCAGTAAAGTATGATAGCATACAATAAAAGGGAATTCTAGTCTCTTTATAGGATGCTCAGGTCTAACAATAAAGACGTTAAAATATAACCAAAAATGGTTTCTCATTCAGTTTTAAGAAAACATCGAGGTTGTGTAATTTTTTTAAGTATTGAAAACATCTTGTGAAAGAAAGGTCCAACAGAGACTTCAGTACCATGTGAGTTTACAACTGTCAAACATCTTGGAGCTATTTTTATTTTTGTTCCAGTGTAAAGTGAAACTGCGTAACTTCAGTGGAAAACACATCAGATTAAAGGAAGCTGTGTAGATAAAGCTAAAGTAATTTAGAGGGAACCAAATTAATCCCATATGATTGTATGGATGAATATGCTCCCTTCAGAGCCTTGGTTGCGTGCTCAGATTTCTAAGATGGTTTCCACATTGTGCACAGAAGAACTACTTGTGAAAACAGATTTATATGTAGAGAAGATTACAGAACAAGTTTCTGCCATGTCTGCACTTGGCAGTCCCAACTTGATTTACACTATCAAATATATAAATAGCACAGTGAACATGTGTAACGTAAATGTTGATCTACGGCATGATTATGTTCAAATGTTCTACAATTACTGCTAACTTTTAGGTTAAAGAGGATTTAATGGTACTTCTGTTTTACAAGGCAGAATGTTGTCAAAATACAACCTAAAGGTTCTGACAGCACATAGTACCGTAAATGGTCTGGATCCAGGCCTGTGAGGCACCGTGCATCACTGGATCTACACCCAGTATTATATGCTGGGTGTATCACTGGAAATTAGAAACCCCTTCTACTTTCTCTTGGTAAAACAAGCAAACAAAAACATGCAATCATAACAGCTTACAATGAAAAGACAAACAATATGAGTTATTTTAGAGGGTAATTATGTAGGATGTGGATTTTGAGGCAAGTTAATCTACAGTAACAAGTGGCTTGTATTTGTAAACTGTTACTTATCACATATTGATACACAATACAAAATATGACTCCCATCTAAAGCCTAATGCGTCAGTCAAATAATTAAAACTTCAGAAGTTTATACCGTTACTAAAGGCCAAATAATATTGGTTAAACAACAACTTTAAACCTGATTACATCCACTTCCTATGTGTGCTTAATACTAATGAAAAATTAGTATTCCATTAGTATTAAGATATGCGTGCTTTTGGACAGACGGCGGATGCCAGAGCACTTGTAAAGACTTCATGCATGCAGCTGGAGAACTTTCAAATTCCAAACAGGAAAGCCTGGAGTAGAACTCAGGACGTTTTTGTTGCAAGACCTCATTTGCACTGTAATCCAAAATTGTGTTTGTTTTCCATTCCAGGTAAGTCGTGCAGATTAATAGATGCAGATGTTTAACATCAAACATCTAACCAAAACAGGCTGCACTGGGGTGCAGTTGGTAGCACTGCTGCCTTGCTGCGAAAAGTGCAGAAAGGCAACAGTCCTGGGTTCTCAGACCAAAAACATCACTAAATTTTCCTTATTCGTGCATGGTTGTTTGTCCTGTTTGTCTCTGTGTTCCCCTGGAGAAAGGCACCAGCCTCCCTTACAACCCTGCAAGGATAAGGATGTTTTTTATAAGTGCTCAAAACACAGTTTGGGATTTTGGGAATGTTTATTTGTGACAATAAAGAATGAGGAGTATTAGTTTCAAAGCTCAATGTTTTATTTTGTTTCATTTTGTGGTCTCATCCTGCACAATGTATTTACAATCCTATGTGTTACACATTAGCGTCAGTGAAATTTTAAATGTAGAAAATGTCTATTCAATCCAGATTTTGTCCATGTATAAGAAAAATACAGATTTGAACAAAACTAATTGAAAGTTAAAGGATTAATTGGAAAAATGTAGAATAAGAGAGGTAAAAACAAAATGGGTGACTGCTTCTAAATTCAAACATTTTATTTAAAAAATAATCTCCTGTTCTATAAAGCTACTGTGAATACGAACTATTAAAATGCTGTGCAAATCACCAAATAAGTGAAGCCTACAATTAAAATGATCATTAATAAATAATTGGCTATCTCTTGTGAAAAGACTAGGTGAAGCATATCAGGAATATAGCTTATTAGATCAGAGAGGAGGAGTAACAAAAAAGCATGACAAATAAGTTAAGGTTAAAAGCTGTGACAGAGCTTCCTGAGGTGACGTTAATAGTAGTTCGCAAGTCTGGGTCATCCCGTCATGAGTCTGGGTGAATCCTTAACCCCCATTTCATCAGCTGATGAAACCCAATAACCCAGCACTGCTTATGTACTTTGATCCTCAACTCTTTCCTTTTAGCGATAGAACAAAGGAGAAAATTACTGCAATACATATTTTTTGTTGGCTTCGGCAAATACCAACAACAAGTAAACAATATAATTTGGCACATGGAAGTAATAAAATGTGAAAATTTTGCACATTCTTTTATAAAACAACAACAAAAAAAGCCCACAATCATCTGGAGACCTCTGGTAATCGCTGCATTTGTTACCAATTATTTAAAAACCTTTTGACTTTTCAGGATAAAAAAAAGGTAACACTTCTTTGGCAGGTTAAACTTTTAGGTTCTGCAAATTAACCTATTAAACAGCAAGAGCTCTTGTTCTTTTCAACATGAGTGTTTTAAATTACCCAATGTCTGTCTTTTTAGTGCAAGCTGAACACTTGCATATAATTGGAGCATTGTCTGCATGACCTAAATAAGAAATAAAAACTGTTTCATTTATGAAAACCAGAACACATTGTTACCTCTCTCTTAACATGTTTCGTTAAAGTATGATTTGTTCTCAAAGCCTGCACTTCCAAGAACATTGGTGGTCCTGTAACTAAATGCAATGACAGATGGCTTTGACCCTTTCTATCCACTTCAACCCCCTCGGCCCCATTCTCCACTCGCTCTCTTTTGGGTTTTACAAAATAAATTTAGTTTCACTTCAGATCTCAAAATATGTTACCTTGTTTGCCTTAAATATAATTTTTATTTAGATATTAAAAAAAAGAAAAGACGCTGAAAGAATTTATGCTTTGGTGTTTATAGAAATTACATTCATAAAGCTATAGATAAAATAAATAGTTAAGTCTATGGAAAGAGGCCAATTGTGAAAGTCTTTTATTTGAGACAAATTTGCAGTTGGTAAAAGATAGTCCACTGTTGAGCACTTTTAAATGTAACTAGCATATTACAAAACCAAAAACCAATGACCTTGACTTACTGTGATAATGTGTTTATTACATGGTGTTTCTTACAAAAACTGATGTTACCAGTCATTTACAAGGCCTGGCATCTTGTTTCTATGTGGTTTTATAGCTGTTCTGTTGAATGATATCTCAGAATTTGTTTCTAAAATCAGTTCATTAACTCGTGTTTTTTTTTATATCCACATGATCAAACCACCAGCTTAATGAGAGAATGGTTCAGTTTTACAAGCAATTAAGATGAATCTCATGTACCAAAATTTGTGTGGTCTGAGTCAGAAGCCTCGATTTCAGAAATAAATTGGGAATAGTCCAATATTAGAATATAAATTTGGGAATATGTTTGACCCACGGGAGTCACATCATTGAAAAACATTAATTTGGACCCACCATCCAAAAATATACAATATTATTTCCTCCAGCACCGTTTCTGTTGCGTCGCAAAGAATCCTTTCCGCTTGATATACAGAAAAATATGCATACTGATAAGACTCACTGTGGGTTTTCCTGGTTACAAACAACAACTTACTGTACCACATTCCCCAAGCATAAACAAAGTGAATCCCAAGTTCGGGCTGCTAATACCTAAACAAAGTAATGTCAGTGCAAATGATACCTGACAATGTGTCAATTGACACAATTGTGCAGCTCACAATCATAAATTTTATGATTGTGCAGCTCAAAATAATTAATTAAAATCTTGAACAGTCAAATGAAGTAGCTAAAAAGTAAATAAGAAATGAGATTGCTGAACAACGGGTGTTGTATAGCAAAATATATACATATTTATATATTTAGCAAACCGTGCCATGATCTGAAACTCAAAAATAAAGTCACAATTTATAAATATGCAGTAGTTCATGTCCCAAAACCACCTGAAAAGCGCCAAATCATCACTGTGTCACAATACCAACACAAAATGAGACCATAACTTACATACTTGGTGGCTATTTTTAAATAAACAAGAAGCTAATTGAATCATTTCATGGTCAAGAAAAAACCCATTCTTGAAGGTTCAGTCTTTAAAAATTATTAAGTTAATTTTAAAACTTCCCCAGTTCAGCGACAAAATAATCAAATGCAGTAGTGACTGGTGTAAGAAGGAAAAAATGTTTCAGTGAGACATTTCCTGTATGTCTCTGGCTGAGTAAAATAAATAACTCACTCTCTCGTTGAGATGACGTAAATGTCATAAACGGAGCCACAGCATTCAAGCCTTCAACCAACCCATTATGCTGAACCGGATATATCTGGCAAAGTTTATTTCTAACTAACAGAAACTGAGCAGATGTTCCAGCATTTAAAGGTCATTTTAATAAATCATTGACAAGATCAACCTCTCAGGTTGATTATTTGACCATGGAAGTGTTTTGCTGCGGACTTAATATATTTTAACAGTTTGCATGCATGCTTTAGGAAACACAAGAGAAACAGTATAATCAGCACTGAAGGCTATATTGTAAATCAGCCAGCACCTTATATGAAACACACTACTCAAATAAAATTGAGGTAAGCTCCTGTGTTTGCTTTGATATGACATTAGGTCCTGTCTCCAGATTGAAAACAAACACATTTTGGGAATATCTCAGTAAGACACAGTATATAGAATTTGCTGTCCAGGTGGTGTGATGGATTCACTGGCACATCAGTGTGTTAAATCCTTCCACTCTCTGCAATTGCAGGTCAGACACAGCTCATTTAGCAGGAGGCCTTGACCTAGCTGACATGAAGGGCCCTTTCTCCCATAACTCAGGAATGCCAAGCATTCCCCCAGGGTTTAGAGGCAGACTTTTCCACTTTATGGCATGCATGCAGGTTATGACTTACATATAAGGGTGATAAAGCTCATAACTAGGAGACATAGTGTGATGGGATCACACTAACCATTACTCTTTGACTACTTGGATCACAATCCTCCGATACACCAAAGAGTAAGTAAGTTCAAAGAGTATCAAATTAACTGTACTTAATATTGCAGAGGTATATAAAATTGTAATGATCCACTAAATGGTCTTCCAACAACTCCCACTCATTTTAGTCTTTCATTGTGTTTATAAATGCCATACATACTAAGACAAAGATGACAGAGCAGCTCTACTTGAAGGTACCAATAGTCATGGAAAAAAGAAAGTACACCCTGTATCAGTTTTAGGTTTCTAAAATATGAAACATTTAGCTCATATGTAGTTAGAATTAGAATCTAACCTTAAGAGGGTTAGATTCTCCTCTCCACTTTGAATACATGCTTGCTAATTAGGGGAGCACCGATTCCATAAGAGGGAAAATAATACTACTGATTCTATCATATTGATAAAAGCGTAAGCAAAAATAGAAATGTTTACGAAAAATTGGGCACACTTTAAAAATGCACAAATTTGGCAAAATATGTAAAATCCTAGAATTGTATATTGACTGTAGGAATGTGCACTCTAGTAAGAATATTATACAAAATTGAGGTCTTCTGCTGTATATCCATCACACTGAGATACTCACCTGAGCCAAGCTCTACTGGAGGTTTCTTCCAATTATGGCTCAGTAGCTCAGAGAATACATAGACTTGAAAATACCTCTGTTAGTTTATAAATCACTGAATGGCTTAGCACCACAATGCATTAAAGATATGTTGTTATTGTATCAGCCTTCCAGACCACTCAGGCCTTCTGGTCCTGGTCTACTCTGCATCCCCAGAACCAGAAACAACATGAAAGATGAGCATTGAGTTTCTATGCTCCACTAACCTGGAACAATCTTCCAGAAAATTGCAAAAACAGCTGAAATACTGAAATTCTTTAAATTAAGGGTAAAACCCTACTTGTTTAGAGCTAGGTTAATAGTAATTGGAACATTGAGCATTTGCTTGATGATTTTAATGATTGCATTAGACAAATGCCATAATGTTTATTGATTGCTTCATAGTTGGCGACTGTATGATGTTTTCATGATATAAAGCACTTTGAACTGCCTTGTTGCTAAAATGTGTAATACAAATAAACTTGACGTTACGAGAGTTCTCCTCTCCACTTTGAATACATGCATGCTAATTAGGGGTGCACCGATTTACCGTCTAGTCAATTTATTGGCACTGATTTCCTTTATTTTGGGAGATCGGTGATCGGCCGACACTTACATGTGAAGCTACCTCAGCAAAGGTCTAAAAATCAGATGGGCATCATTGTGGTGCGTTATTGTTTTTTTTTTTATTAAGCTCTGCATTTAAAGTTCAGGTTTATACAATTTTACCTCATTTATTAAACTAAGGTAAGATTTATATGGTTGTTCATACTAGCAATGCTAAACAAACAAAGCCAGAATTAAATGGGACCAGAAATTTCAGTTCCACCCCATTAAAATAATAGATATTTTATTATGTCGTGCAAATTGAAGAAACATTTTTATTTTAACTGCTGATTGTGACTTTTGTCAAATATTTGAACTAAATGAAAAAGAGGCATATAATATTGAAAGCATCTGAGATATGATTTATCCATTTCATTTTTCACATATTTCACTGCTAGTAAGGACTATCTATGATTTATGGTGACAGGTTTATGTGTAAACTTGTCAAGGTCAAATGTGTGAATGCCCACCCACAAGGAACGTTTTGTTTATTGTTTACAAGCTGAGTAGCAGACATTAAAATGCCAAGCGGGAAGACACAGTCGTTTGTAACCATGAATTTAATAGCCTAGTCGTGTGTGTTTGCCCCATCTATCTTACATTTCATCAGTGAGGCATTAAGATAAGAAAGCTATGAGATGCCAGCAGCAAATTAAACCGCTTCCCTCATCTTCAAACACTTTTATAGCAGCCACAAAGAAAATACACAGACATCTGTTCCTATCACATTTTCATCTCAGTGTGGTATGGAGTAAATCAGACCGATGTTTGATCAGCCAAGGGATCCTTATTTGCTTTAATCAGCATGTTTGGGATGGGATGAAAGAATGAATAAACCGCTGTTACAGAGAATATTGTTGACTGACATCCGAGAACTTAGTGGTTTACTCTGGCAAATGAGAGTGCAAGTCTTCATCTTTAAAATAAACAATGCTCAGTTCTACGCATTTAGTGTGCTTCCTACTAATCCTATTTACAAAGCTTTTGGAGGGTGCAATAAATAATAAACTGTTTTACTTTCACACTAATAACTGATTTGTTTTAAAAGACAAATTTCTACGCAAGTATAAGAAGTTTGTTCATTTTGCGTTTGCATTTACTTTACTCTTTCAACGTGTTTTTTTGCAATTCTCACAAGTATCCAGCATTCCCAGTTGCTTCAGCATCACTAGCATTATGTCATTGGTTGACCATGCTCACTTGACTCCTGACAGTTTTATGGATGATGCCACCTGTCTGTTGTCTCTCTGAATAATGTCCATTTGCCTCTGAAGCACAATACTGTAGTTCAACGTTGCATGGCTTTGTTGTTCAGTCTCTCAAGTCCCGAGATCTCTTGTAAAGCCTATAAATGCACATCTGTTTCCATAAAATGCATCATAAACTCTGTCAGTTCCTCTGTCGAACTGACCAAACTAACTCAATTAGCCAACATGGTTATCAAGCAGTAGCAAAGCCAGAGTGCAAGTACTCTAAAATACACCCAACCTAAGTAGGGCTTTAATTTTGTGTCATCTAAAAATAATAAAAGCTTCTTGCTTCTATTAAGCTGTAAAAGAAGTGACTGAAAAAGGCAGCAGTGAATCATTTTTAACCTATAAACTCTGAGGTTGATATCTGCTAGCAGAAGTTTAAGCATCCGACACTTATCATAATGTTCAGAACTAGAAGTCCTGGAAGGTCAGCACTCACATCCTTTTCTGTTTCAGATGTCTCAGGGATTATTTTAGCCTTCTTGGTGATCTTGGAAAAGCCTTTAGAGGCGTTTCAGTTAAAGGCCAAAGGTTCCAAAACATTCTGAGAGCCAAATAGCAGTTCAATTATGACATACTGCAATTGTAAAATGACAAATCTGTTTTTCCAAATTTCAAGAAACTTAACAAAAACATTTTGACCTTTGAGACAAACATAGAATGACTTAGGTTCTGTTATCATAATACTAACATAAAAAACAGCTGCTACAATAAAAGACTGATTTTAACAGTCACTACTATTGTGCATTACCCACTGCTAGTATTATGAAAACCATGTTACAAATACAGCTGTTTGAAATAAACTGCCTATTAAAACCGATTGCTTTTATTATACGTTTTTAGAGCTTTTGTAAAAACGGTAATCTGTAAAGAGAGAGAGAGAGATCTGCAAGTGCATCCACTTTGTCATGTGTTAGTATTTATCCAAGAAAGTGTTCCCTCCAGGGTCCAAAATAACGAGGAAAGCTTAACTGAATCTATCATTTTGTTCCTTCTTCTCTCTATAAAACATAAAAAGACAGTATCCTGCTGAACTTGATAAAAAGAAATGTCAGAAACCTACCTTACAAAAACTTAATCGCTTATTCTGCATGATCTGGGTGGATCTGCACTTCAAAGTACTCAAAATACAATTTTAATCAGATGTAATGTTCTGTATTCAACATAAAATGTAAGGATTCTGCTCCTCCTGGCTGGTGGGAATGTCCTTGATGCCGTACTGTATATTATAGAACTACATTGCTACCTAGTGGTTCCTAAGTAATACTACAATAAATTGTAATTCTTTTCAGATGAAGTTACTAGGTATTAATTTGGGTTTGGGGTTACTCACAGGCTTCACAGTAGTGTTGGAATATCGAAATTGATATAAATCCAATTTAATCATCATGATGTGTGAGTCAATCTTAAACACAGCAATGTGCCTGTTAAAAGAAAACTGTGCATCTCTATTGACAAGAGATAAAGCCTAAAACAGCAGTAACTTCCGCATTGCAGTGAGTACTCTATGTATAAATAACGTTAAAGTCCGAAACGCTAGTTTTGGGGTTTAAATTTTGAAACAGAAAAATTAAATGATTACATTACCCTCCTAGCCACAGGAGGCAATATCGTCTATCTCTTTCTATCTCCCTTTGGTAGTTCAGCCTGGATCCATCATGGCGGCTAACCGAATAGCATGTATGGGTCTAAATGCCCTTTATTCCACCGTTTACGCACCGAAACAGGTAACTTACCTATTTGCAACACACATGTTGTGGCTTGCGTGTTATGAAGGAAGCCCTCGGTTCTCAGTCGGGAAAACTGAAAAAGTAGCAGTGAAAATGTTAATTTTATGACTGGTTTTGTAACGCTAGCTTGGATGGTAACGCTAGTTTTCATAGAAACTGTTTAGATGTCAACTTACTGCACTGAAACTCACCTTTCTGTGTAGAGGTGGAGTAAAAAGACGTGTGAATGTGGCTTGGAGTGGTTAGTATGACTGGAAAAGCTTGACATAAATTCAGTAAATGTATCATTCTTCTCAACTTTCCATGATTCTTTAGCGCTGACGTATTGTGGCTTACCTTTCTTGTGGAGTGTGTTCGACTTACATAATTTGGAAAAAAAACCTGGGCTGTTACTTGCACAACTGGGACTAACTGCATGTTCATCATGGACAGGCACTGCGGAGCTGCTGGGGAGCAGTGGACCAGCTGAGAAGTTACTACGTTGACTGGAGGATGCTGAGGGATGTCAAGAGAAGACAAATGGCCTTTGAGCTTGCTGATGAGAGGACACGTATTAATGCACTGCGGAAGAACACCATCTTGCCCAAAGAACTCCAGGTAGAGTTCTGTATTTGTACCAATATGTTCCTTATTGGAATTGATCAGACATCTGCAGCTGACCCTGAACACTGCTTACTGTTTCTCTAAAAATAGCACATCACACCAGTTCTAAAGTCTGTGTTGTCTTTGTATCACCTTCCAGACCATTCAGGTCTTTCGGTTTAAATCTACGGTACTCTGCATTCCCAGAGTCAGATCCAAAGATGGAGAAGCAGCATTCAGTTTTATGCACCACTTTTACGCTTTCCAGGAACAAGCTTCCTGAAAATTTAAACATGCTAAAACACTGATTTCCTTTAAATTAAGGCTAGTGACCCAGTTATTTAGAGTTGCATTTGATTAATAACTGAAACTTTGTTTAAAGTGTTTATTCCAGGATTTGACGATGATGGCATTTGAGATCATGTAATTTCCAGTTCTTGTTTGTTGCTTTGTGTTTTTATCATTTAATTCACCTGGGGCTGAAATGTACTATACATATAAACTTACCATACCTTAGTTATTTATAGAAAACGAATTAGTTGTATTATTTGTGTGGATTTATATCTTCCAAAGGGGGGAAAAGTAAATATTATGAGGATTTCCAGTTATTAAAGGTATTAGTTAAGAACTAATTTTGGAACCTTTATTTTAATTTGTTTGCAGGAAATAGCAGACAAGGAGATCGCAGCACTACCCAGAGACAGCTGCCCTGTGAGGATACGCAACAGATGTGTGTTGACCTCCAGGCCTCGGGGAGTGAAGAGAAGATGGAGATTGAGTCGTATTGTCTTTCGGCATTTAGCTGACCACAACCAGATGTCTGGAATCCTGAGGGCAAGGTGGTGACTGTGCCCTTCTTGGACTTGTTACACAGATCGTGTCATTAAAAACCTGGCTGTTTGTCAGAAGGGAGGACATCAGCGTTTCAAACTTGTGGACATGTGCTGTTTACTGTACAGTAATCGTAATCAAAAACAGAAGAAAAAAAAAATGTTTGTTTCATTGTACACATTAAAGAGATGATTAAATCTTGCTGCAAATTATGTTGCACATAGATTGTTTTATTAAGATATACACAGCATATAGTCTTATGAAAAACAAAACGTCCTACTATTGTAAGATGCATCTCCTTTTAATGTTAGAAAAATATTAAAAGCTAAGCAATGATTCAATATGGCTTCAATTCATTTTAAATAAGATTTCGATAAATATAAAGTGCTATGTGGCTGAATATCTTTTCTTTTTCTTTCCTCTCTTCTGTCCTTCCCTGTTTTCTTTTGTTTTCATGTATTTTCTTGCTTCCTTGTTCTTTGTGTTCTTTCTTCATATCTTTCTTTCCTTGTCTTTTTATTTTTTTAATTTTTTAGCTGTCTTCCATCTTTTCTTTCTCTGTTTTGCATATTTACTTAAAATCAGACCTCTGTCAAAATATCTTCCATTAATTCTTATTGATCTTTTGTGTTTTATATTTTACTATTAACACAAAGGACTGAGAAATCTGGAAATATCACTTTAAAAAAGTATGACATTTCAGAATAAAAAATGTAACCAAGCAGGTTATACACTATATGTCTACATCAAAATTGCACTTAGGTTGCATTGTTCACATCACTTGATAATAATTATTAATAATTGTTATTACAGTTTACTGTATATTATTATTAATAATTTATCTAGCTATACTGTGCTGTTTAGGGCATTCAAAAACATTTAATACTTTATTCAACAAGTTATTATAATTGTTCCTAGTTATGTTAAGGTTGTCAATACTCATTCAGGCCAATGGTTGGCGGTGTCAAACAATTAACCCTCATGAGCGAACAGCAGAAGTAAAGTACGTCATTTCCTGGGCCGGGCTGACTGGGTTCATAATTCAGGGGTAAAGGCAAAGGAACCACTAGCAGCAGAGCTTCAGCAAGCTGTCTAACATCTGGCTACGTCTCAGAAGTACAAGATCATAATGGATATAAAAGAGCAGGTGAGCCTCGGGCTTTAACATTCTGACAGAAAAATAATGGTTCAACTACACGTAACTGAATTTATTTTACTTCCGTGATAGCATTTCATATTATATTAGTTAACTTTGACAAGTACACAGACAACGCAAAACTCATACTATTTACTGTTTCTTTCTTAAAACTAGAGTAATATGTGCTTTATGATTCATTCGGATGTATTTTCCACGTATGATTTTAGTATCCGCTGTGCGTTGTGGCAGTGTGCGTTTATATCTGTGGTGCTAACTTAGCTTTTAGCTTTGAATGGAGTTTGCCAGAACATTCTAGCAACTTTTAGCTAGCAGGAGACACCAATGCGCAGTCTCTTGGCCTACGGCTCCTAACTGCTATAGCAACGAAATAAAGTCACATGATTTAAGAAATATTCCTAAAAATCCTGCTTGTAATGGATTTAGTGACAAGTATCGTGTATCGAGTCACTTCTTGCTGCTACAAGAAAAAAAGGGAGCAGATTCCTCAAATCTTTATTTATTTATAAGATCTGGTTGTTTATTTAGCTGGTGTCATCTGCTTATCAGTAAATTGATTATTCTGGGTTCAATATTTATTTGTCGGTATTTTAAATTAATTTCAAAGTGTATGGCAATGTTTTCCGTATTGGAAGTGTCCGAAAATCCGAAAGCTTTTTGGCCAATCAGGATAGATAGTCTTTAACACCTAAAATTTTAAGATATTTGCATTTTAGGCAAATTAGTTTACTGTATACAGAAACCCTTGAAGATGGTGAACGTATGCTTAAAATTGAGTTTGTAAGTGGGCTCTATTAGATTAGAATTTATTTCTGCCTGCCTTTTTAATATCAGGGGGTTTTTTTTATAATTGTGTAATGGCTACTGATGAATGGCTTAAGTTATTGTCTATGCTAGATTATAACCCTTTGTTTTTTACGTTCTCTCAACAAGCCGTACTTAGTTGTAAAGTGGCTCGGCATTGAATGGAATATAAAACTCCCTTTGTTTTTGTCCAACACAGATCACTCAGCTAGAAGCTGACTTGCAGGAGTTGAGCTCCCTCTTGGGAAAATCAGAGAGGAAAAGGGTACAGGACATCTTGCAGCAGGAGCAGAAGAAGGTGGAGAAAGAACTTGCAACCAAACGACAGCAGCAGCTGAATCAGGCTAAGAGAGAGGCAGACCCATCTGCAGTGTCCAAAGCAGCATATACCGTGAAGATCACCAACTATGGTATGTCTGTTTAAAATGAATTTATTATCAGTTAAACTGCATTCAAGAACTTGAGAAGATTTTTTTATAAAACAAACTGTTTTAGTTTTTCGATAACAGTGACACTTTACTCAACTTTCCTGCAGCATGGGATCAGTCAGAGAAGTTTGTGAAAATTTACCTGGATTTGAAAAATGTGCACAAAATTTCAGCAGAAAATGTAGAAGTGGACTTCACAGACAGGTAACGCAATAATCATCAAATATTATCTGCTCTGTTTATTCTTCATGTGACAAATTATATTGTTACAATTTCTTATTGTTTCTCTTGCAGGTCATTTTCGGTGCTAATTAAAGACCTAAATGGCAAAAATCATCAGTTGACTGTTCTTAACCTGCTGCATCCGATCGATGAAAAGGACAGCTACAAAAAGGTCAGTAAAACTAGAAATCAAAAGATATGAATATTTTCCTATCCACGTATTTTTTGAGCAATTTATCCTTTTTCTTTTGTCCTGCACATAAAGGCCTGCCGATTTATCCCTGGTGTGCCTTGTATTATCCAGCATACTTCAAATTAAACAGCTAGTTTGTGGTGAAAATTCCTGTAATGTTGTATACCATTTCAAATGAACAGGGCTGCTTAAAACAACTTTTGTTTTTTACACCATATTTTTATCTTTGGGGATTTTTGCATAACTTGAATAATTTTGTTTCTTTCAGGTGAAAACAGACATGTTGTTGATCATGTTAAAAAAGCAGACAACAAAGAAGTGGGAGTGCCTTACAGCAGTGGAGAAACGGTCAAAAGAGAAGGAGTAAGTTCAAAATCTATCAGTAGATTGTAAGTTAAGGATTTTTATTTTTTTTTCCATTTAGGCAGAAATCGAGGTCATAATGAATTTCAGTAGCTTGTGAGATACTGTAATGCATTATGAATATAGTTATAAAACAGCAATGTTTTAACTATTCAAGCCATGTGCAAAGTTGTGTGGAGACATACCTGAAAGACTTGAAGATGTCCATTGACAATGCTGAATACAACGGCATACCTTTTCAGAATTTTAGATGCTCTTATTACTTTTCTTCACTATTATGCATGACGTTTGTGTTAGTCTGTTGCATAAAACCCCATTATCGGTGTCTGTGTTTGACGAAACATGGAAAAACATGGCAAATGAAGACTTCTCTTTGGCAATTCTACAAATGTACAATTTCACATCAAATTTTTTATTTTTATTTTGCACACTTTTAGATAAGTTACCAAATATGTCTGTGCCACTTATTTGCCATTATCTACTCTCATCTTCAACAATGATGTGAACAGCTGAGAGAACCACGCATATGAATAGAATATGCAATACAATTACAATATAAATTGCAATATTTTCCTGCTCTGTCTCAACAGCAAACCCTCTACGGAGGAGAACGCAGACCCCAGCGATGGCCTCATGAGCATGTTGAAGAAGATTTATGACGATGGAGATGATGAGATGAAGAGAACTATCAACAAGGCCTGGACAGAGTCGCAAGACAAAAAGAAAAGAGGGGATGATATGATGGACTTCTAAATATTCCTAATTTTTTTTCTGCAGTGTGACCAAATTAGAGCTTTAAAGATCAAGAGTGCATGACCTAAATATTAAAAAAGTAGAGCTTATGTCACACGAGAGTATGATACAGTCCTTCAATAAATTGGTTTTGATTCTGTATGATTTTACGCCAGTCATGAGCTCTAATAAATAACTATTACTGTATTGTAAAGAAAAGCTGCGTCCAGCAGATGGCGCCCTTCACTCAGTGATTGGACGTTATTGCTTGTTTAAGATATTCCAACACTCGAGGAGTAAATTGTGGGTAGTGTAGTCTGTCCATTTCTTCAGAGGATGACAGGTTTGTAACGTGCCAAAGTCACACCTCAGTTTTCCTATAAATAAAGACATCCATGAGTGAATTCATATCCTCAAAAGCATAATTCGGCTTTTTTATAATGTTATGTTCATCTTTATTGTAACTGAAATGAAAACTGTGTAATTCCTCAATTCATCATTTATATTTTGTTCTTGTCGGATAGTTTTTATTAAGTTGGACTGTTTTTAATTGTGCTCACTTTTCCAAAATATACAGTTGCACATCTAAATTTTGCTCTTTGGACTTTGCTATACTGTTCTCTTTGTTGTTTTTCTGTCATCAGACTGGTCGTCATAACATTCAACAAAGATAACACTTGAACCCTCTTTCGTGTTCATCTGTTTTTTGTTTACATTTCCTTGTTATGCTACATAAAGGGGTGCGTCGTTTCTTTGGCATTTATATTGTACTATTTGCTTTATTTCAAAACCCATACATTTATGAATAGAGGATATTACGTTTTTGCACGTTTTCTCCATTAGGGGGCAGCCTTCTGTAAAACTTGGCAGATTTTGACTAGGGGGAATTCAAGGCTTTTTATGAAGCAGTTTACACTGTGCTGTTGTTTTTATAGACTTGGGAATAGCAGCAGCTCTTCTAGCGTCTTTAAGTGCATTTCACTAACTTGCTGACGTGTTGACGATTTGTCCATAAAGGTATGTATCTGTTAACATTTGATTATAAGATTAAGTAAATGTCAGATTATTTACAAAAGAAAAGAAAAAAGCTGAAATGACGATTAAAATCTGAATTTAGACCTAATTTTGGAAACCGTTGTGGATTATTGTTTTGTTACGTATTGGTTCATTCATATATCTCATGCATCCATATTTCAGTGAGACTAGCTGAGCACATCATCTGGACTTTCTCCTCCCGTCTCCCTCCGCCCCCACCCGTCTCCGTGACGTCACGGCCGACTATAAAGCCTGGCAGATCTCTGTCCAGACACGCCAGATGGAGACAACCGGAGCCGAGGGAATTAAACACACGGCATCAAAGTTATTTCTGAGAAATACGCAGGAGGAAGGATTTGGACACAGCATTTGATTGAAGCGTTTAATGGATTCCGGTTGTTTCAACGCGGCGCAGCGTGTTTCGTGCCACAACATGAACGCGGATTTATTCAAGCCTGCCCCGGAGCGCGGACACCACCAGTCCTCCGCCTCGACGAAGAACAGCAGGAATAAACCCGAGCACGGCAAACCCGAGCTGGCTCAGGTGGTGACGGACCCCAAGACGGGAAGGTCCTACAGTAAAGGGAAGCTTCTGGGCAAGGTGAGGCAGAGCTGCTCCAATCCTGTTCTACTAGTTCGCGACAGATCCGTCTAGAAGATGAATAAATTAGGATTTGAGACTCAGATTAGGAGTCATGGTGAAGTATGTTCCATGTATGTTGGTTATTGGGGAAGATTTAGAGGAGAGAACCTCGTGGTGGGTGTGCCAAATTTCAACTACATATCCCCCCACCTGCTGTGCTGGTTTTTGATGAATGAATCAGACTCAAGGTGTGCCCAGCTCCTGTTTGCAACACCTTGCATAAAAAAAAAAAAATAAAAAAAAATCTCAGGAGTGACTGAGCAGAACATTCCTCGCGTATCTTTGATCTTATATGGCTTCTTTTTGTCTCATTCCTCTTAATGTAGTCATACTGAAATATTTCCGCTACAAAGAAGCGTTTTTTTTTTTTCTTATTATTATTTTTTTCCCCCTCAACGTGTTGCTCCATCATGTCATGTATGTGCTGCGGCGGAGGGCTGTGAGCCAGACTCCCCCTTGCTGCCTGCTCCCCCCCTCCTCCTGCCGCAGAGCTGGAAACCTCTCCGTCACTTTCACGGTTAATGAATGCAGCAGTGCGGTGTGCTCCATCCTTCACATCTTCCACCCAGCATGTGGAGACATGATCGCATCAAGAAGATGCAGCAGTAAACACCCGATTGTCTGATTCAGACCCAAAAGTGCCGCTTGACTTGCGTATGGAAATGATCCATTGAGTAGATCGGCCTTGTTTTTATGAAGCTGCTAAATTACAGATGGTGAATCGTTTTAATTGCTCGGTCCAAAGCTATTGATCCTCAGCTGAAAGGCTTTGCCAGGGAGGCTGATTTATTTATGACCATTGCAGGGTTTCAACCATTTTAACCCGTGACTGTGCTTTCCAAAGGGTGGCTTTGCACGATGCTATGAGATGACAGACCTTTCCAACAACAAAATGTATGCTGTGAAGGTGATTCCACAGAGCAGGGTCTCCAAACCGCACCAGAGGGAAAAGGTACACGCTGGAGTCCATTGCATAATCTTGAATCTATTAAACGCCAGGATCTGAAACGTGTTCACTAACCCATCTGTATTTACATTTCACCAGATTACCAATGAGATCGACCTGCACAGGTCCTTGTCGCACAAGCACGTAGTGAAATTCTCCCATTATTTTGAAGACCATGAAAACATCTACATATTCCTGGAGCTCTGCAGTCGGAAGGTGAGACGCTGGAATTCTCCAGAATGATTTGCTGCAGTTTCTTAAATCAAACGGTTTGCTTTTTTTCTTTTTCTTCAAACCTTCATCAATTTCTGGCAAATTTCAATTTTGCTTCTCAAATTTTAACAGATCAAGAGCTCTCATTCATGTATGTTACTTGAGGGGTGTAGTCGAAGAGAGGGAGAGGAAAACGCCAGTAGCATTAGTAGTTTCTGAATCCATCAGACAATAACTTGACAAGAATACTGTATTTTATGCATCAAAATTGGATTTGAATATCTAACAAACTGTATCACTGAGTTGTATGAAAGCATAACTACAGTTATGGTATTTGACAAACAACTTATTGAAAAGCCCCAGAGAGTTAAAGAAACAACCAACTTGTTATTCTTTGCAAGCAGTTGTCTGAACTTTGACCTCTCGCACAGATACTGTAATGAACATGTGCTATTGAAGGACCGCAGGGTTTGACTGTCTCCTCGTTGCTTTCTCTCTTTAGTCCCTGGCACACATTTGGAAGGAGAGACGTACTCTGACGGAGCCAGAGGTGAGATATTACCTCAGACAGATCATATCTGGCCTGAAGTACCTCCACAGCCGGGGGATCCTGCACAGAGACCTCAAACTAGGTATGTGAATGAAACTGGACTAAGGCATCCTGGTAATCTGATGCTGCTTTAGTCATGTACATGTCCTGTGTGGAATGCTGTCTTAATAAAGGCATTTGTCCCTTTCAGGCAACTTCTTCATCAATGAGAACATGGAGTTGCGGCTTGGCGATTTTGGCCTCGCTGCCAAGTTGGAGACGGTTGAACAGAGGAAAAAGTGAGTGCTTGATTTAAAACAAAATCTTTGAATACTAAAAATAATTGGAGAACATTTGAGTCATTTTTCCGGCAAGACCAAATTGGCCTTTTTTTGCTCAAAGTAGCTTAACCTAAAACCATTACCTCAGTTACTAAGCAGTTTCCTCCTCCCACTGCTTTCCTCCTGCAAGTACCTGCCTGAACCAGTTTCCAAGTGGCAGTTGAATGTAGGGGTTAGATCGGAGTTTCAGTACTTTGATATCTTCCTGTGGCATACCAGAATGAGTGTAGCAGGAAAAAACAAGACTTCGGCTCGTTCTCTTTGTCACTGTTGCATAATAGAAACTGTTTCGAATTCTACTCAGTACTCAAACATGCACCTGTTTTCTCAGAACCATCTGTGGAACTCCTAACTACTTGGCCCCCGAGGTGCTAAACAGGCAGGGCCACGGCACGGAGTCGGACGTTTGGTCGCTCGGCTGCGTCATGTGAGTTTGGTTTAGTAGCTCCGCAGACCTCGCGTACTGAAATGATTTTTTTCAGTGTGAAACTGACCAATGGTGTCTCTGGTTTCGTCTTCATAGGTATACACTGATGTGCGGCAACCCTCCCTTTGAGACGCTCGACTTGAAAGAGACGTACAAGTGTATAAAGGAAGTCCGATACACTCTCCCCTCCACAATCTCCCCCGCTGCACAGAAACTCATCCCTAGCATCTTGCAGAAAAACCCCAGTGACAGACTAACTCTGGATCAAATTCTCAACCATGAATTCTTCTCCAAAGTATGTCATTTCCCAGCACTGTCACAGTTTGCATAATAATGTTATGCTATCAGCTCATGATTAGTGTCTTTGTTGTTCCATGACAAAGATTAACCTTTTTTCCTGTTTTCTCTTTTCATTTTCAGGGTTTCACCCCTGACAAACTCCCTCCCAGCAGCTGTGTAATGGTACCAGAGCTCCATCCGCCAAGCCCTGCCAAGAAATTCTTCACTAAAATGGCAAAGAGCTTCTTTGGCAAGAAAAAGGCAAAAGGTAAGAGGCACAGTCACTGAGCAGTTTTAAATATAGCCTTAAAAGCTAATGAACCTACTGGACTGCATTCAGGCTTTTGGCTTGAAACCTTTCAAAGGGCCGTGGCTCATTAGACCCACAACTCTCTTCACAGCAGAGAAGATTCCATGTGAGGAAAAAGACGAGAAAGACATTTCCAAACTGGTGTCGGGCATCGTTAAGTGTTCCATCAACAGGCAGATAAGCTACAAAACAGTGGGAGCCAATGAGGTACGTCTTATTGCCTTTTTTTTGTATGCGATTTAAATGTTCCCTTGCTCTTCCAAGCAAATGGCAACCAGGTTTAATTAAAAGGAGAAGAACTGGCAAGTCATTCTGGCAGATGAAACTCAAAGCTGGCACAGTATCACATGCTAAGACCTCATTATACATGGTGTTAAAGTGGGGAGCAGTAGATTTCTTTTAATATGAAGGGAAGTTTCTTTTTCAAAATTGTTTGAAATGCCAAAAAGACAATCAAGAGTAAACACAAGGTGACTATACAAAGTTTTGGATAGTTGCATACAAGTTATTGTTAGAGGCGTTTAAGAAAGAAATTTGCCACAGACGACTTGTGCTAGATGCTTATTGTGAGACTTAATGTGGGTTTTTTTTTGTGTTTTTCTTTAAATCATTAAAGGGAAACTAATTTTGTGGTCTGTTTAAACACTTTTATGTCAGAACACATGCACATGATGTGCTCATTATAAAAGGTGGTTATCAACTACCAGGACAGACTAAATGCCACAGCAGCAGGATGCTCAGTTGGCCCATCCCCTAAACAGACTGGTCCAGCTTCTATTTATAGAGCCACATTGTTTTGTTCTAAGAACTGAATGTTTCCTTGATCAATGTACTTGGAATGATTAACTGGAATTAAGTTAGTTTTTTTTGTTTTTTTTTTTTATCTCAACAGTGACGGATGGTTCTTAACAAATTACTGTGATCATATGGCATTGTGCGTTAAAGCCGTTTCACTTCTTTGCATCTTGCATTTGCAAGCTTAAAGCAGAAAATCGTAACCAATGGCGTGCCAGTCATTTACGATGCAGTAGATGTTGCAACATTGTTGCAGGAGCTGGAAGAGTTTGCAAGCATTGGCTCATTCTCGTTCTAGAGCATGTCTGCAGTTGCCATTCTCTAACCTGGGATTATTCCTTCATTCTCTGTGACCTGTATTTATTATTATTTTTTTAATGCTGAATGTGTCATTAATCATGATGTTTTCCTTTCAGGGACCTTCTCCTACTGACCAGCTGGTCAGTCCCGTGCCTCTAGAACAAACTCCTGCTGAGGAGGAATCCAGGAAGTCAATCTCCCGCTCCTTCAAGGGAACCATGGCCAGCAGCACTGAACGTAGGTTTTTGTTCAAGTCTGATTTTCTAGCTTTCTCTCAATTTTTTGCTTATTTTGTAATGGGCATTTTCTTGTTTTCCCCATCAGCCTGTGAGGATGTCCTGACTCCTGCTGCTGTAGCTGAAGCTGCCATGAAGGAGCTGAAGAACTGCCTGGCCACCATGCCTGCAGGTGAGTTTGGAAAGCTTGGTTATAATTGGTATTCAATTTATAGCAAAGAAATTAAAAGCTGCTTACCTTAATGTGAAGCATCGGGAAGTGATGCCAAATCATTAACGTAAATAGGAGCTCGTCTGAGCTAATTTGTTTCCCCTCAGACTTTTTTCTTTTCTTTCTTTTTTTTTTTTCTCCTCCTTTGCCCTCAGCCTCAGTCCTTGAAATACCTGCTGACTAAAGCATCTCTTAACACTTTTTAAGCCATGCACCTTTTATTGCATTAATGCCATTGGTAAGATGCTGACTTGTGGACTCTAAATAATAGCAGGTTTCTTAACCCGATCTTTTCTAATTCACCTTCTCCCCAGCTACCAGAAACCCGCCCTGCTTGTCCAGGCCTCAGTCCTTCCTTTGGGTCACAAAATGGGTCGACTACTCCAACAAATATGGTTTTGGATACCAGCTCTCCAACCAAAGCATCGGTGTGCTCTTCAATGAGGGAACGCATCTTAGCCTCTGTGACCAACGCAAGTAAGTGGCTCAGAAGATGTTTAAAAACATCCAAGTTGACTTTTAAAAGGTTTTTATCTAATGAAATTCCCTTCCCAACAGGACGGTTCACTACTGCTTGACCAACAACAAACACTTCACATTCCCAACCCAGTCGCTACCTGAGCAGCTTCGCAGCCAGAAGCAGATTGTTGAACTGATGGCCAACTACATGGAGCAGAACCTGATGGAGGTATGAAGCTTTAGTCTGTAACTGAACAATTAAAGTAAACCATCAGAATGGAGACAAAGATGAGTTAACCAAACATTTCTATTCCTCTCAGGGTGGGGATCTTCCTTGTGAGGAGCAAAACTCCGGACCCCCTCCTCTGCTGCTTCAGTGGGTGAAGACCGACCATGCTCTTGTCATGCTCTTCAACAATGGCACCCTGCAGGTTGGAGCAAGCTCACAGATTCTAAAACGGAGCAAGTTGTTTAAAACGTAGTCTTGCCTTTGCTTAAATCTGTTTTCAACTCTTTCCTTTCAGGTGAACTTCTACACCGACCACACAAAGATCATCCTGTGCAAGTCGTCTGACGATGCCTACCTGCTCACCTACATCAGCCGGGAGCGCGTCTCATACACGTACCTCCTCAGCATGCTAAATGAGATGGGCTGCACTGCTGAGCTACGTCACCGACTCAGATATGTGGTCCAGCTGCTCCAGCACCACACTGACACCTGAGAGCAGAGATCTCTGTCTTACAGGCTGAGTGGCAGATACTTCAGAAGCAGCCAGACCGGTTACTGACTTTGTTTTTGTTTCCCTTACTTGGCCTTTGCTAGTTTTTGTTTACTTTCTTTTTTTTTTTTAAGGCAGTGCAGAGGGCAGGTGAAGCCTGTTTTAACTGATGAAAACCTGCTCAATTCGACTGAGTGACAATCTGTCCTGGACTTCTGTTGCCAGGGTGATTGGTTTGAATGACCTTGATGACATTGAGCGATGGTGAAGTTACCCAAAGAAGCGTCTGCCCGAAGGGTTTGTGCCTACCAGTTTTTGCCTCAAAAGGTATCCACCTGGAAGGTTTTGATACCTGAAAGAAGAGATTGGTACCTTGTCTGAAACGATGGGAAGCGTCCATGAAGACCCACTTAACTCTCCTTTACTCACTCAGAACCATAGGTCTTTGTGCACCAATGATCCTGCAACCTTTCAGCTGATTGACTGTGCAGGCACGGTTTCTCAAAGGTTCCTAAACACTAAAACAAAACTGTTCAAATTGCTTGCAAATGAAAAGGGTTGATTTTGTGGTTGAAATGCAGTGAGGCTCTGTTTTTTTTTTTTTTTCCCCAGAAAAAAAAAAGCATTTCAGCAGCAAGTTCTCCCTCTCTGTAGATTGCAACTGTGATCTTTATTTTTTTTTAAAGCTGAGTTGCTTTCGGATTTAAGAATAGTTTGACTTGAGAGAGAGAACCTCCTTCCCTCAGTCGACTTCTGGCCTTTATGGAATGTGGCGCACATTCATTTTTTATTTTTTTTTTCTTTCTGAAAATGAGCCAACAAAAGATCACTTAAGATCTGAACCTCACACGCACAATATTTTCAGGCTCATTAAATGAAGGCGAAACCAAGTCATTGCTTCTTTTGCTGCAATGTCACTTTTTTTTTTTTTTCAATGCAAATTTCACTGATGCGGTACACAAATGCTACAGGGACAAACACTGTTTTGCACTTTTTTTTGCTTTATTTTCTTTGACTACATTTTTTTTTTTTTTTTTTTTTTTACTCACGTGTTAAATTTTATTAGTTTTTAACAAAATATTAAAGGTTTCGGTTTTTAAAAAAATTATTCAGTTTTAAATTCACTTGCAGTAGGTGAATGTGTGTCCTCTATACAAGTGCCAGGAAACGAGGCTGCGTTCTTTATGAACCTGAGGGTGTGGAGGTTTGGATAAAAGTGCCTTTCTGAGGGATGTCTGTATAGTGCAATAACAACCCTTTGATGAATGTCAAGCTACATGCAAGATTTCAGATGGGTTTTTAAAGGTGGAGTTTACTTTTGCACTTCGAGCCAAGTAGCAAAAGTAAATCCAATAGCACTACACTCACTACCTGGTATAAGCTTTTAGAACAACTGTTAGAAGTATATAGCCCAATAATATCCACTATGGAAAAAAGAAAACATTGTATTCTGTTGTACTGTACTGTAATCCTCCTGGTTTACATTGCTTTCTTGATCCAGAGTTGTATCCTTAAAACTGTGACCTGGAATGCAAGTATTGCCTACATGTGTTCCCCAGAAACACCCAGTGTTGTGAAAGCCATCTGCCAATTCAGAAGAGTCTTTATTTTTGGCACATAATGTCTTTATTTATTTTTTTTATTTATACATGTTCTTTTTTTTTATTTATTGTGTAAGTGTTGCGGTATTGACACTAGGAAATGTTCAATTCCGATCACCTTTTTTTGTATGTCATGTTTTGGGGGGAAAATGGGACAAAAATAAAGTTTATTGAAAATTAATTTACTTTGCTTCTGAGTTGTACTTTACCTTTCATCATGTTTTTTTTTTTTTGTTTTTTTTTTCTCAAATATTGTATAATTTGAAACTTCTTGAGTTTAGTCATTTTTATGAACTACCAAGGTTTCATATGTATGGCCAAACTGCCTTAAAGGGTGAACCCCTCATAATGGCAAAGAAACTCTCACTATATGCTTATAAATTGAGACCAACTAAGTGATCATCCAAACAGAAGAACACAATTGTAAGACCTTAAAATGTCACTGAAGAAGCCAGCAGCCTCTATCTTAAAACCAGGCCGTACATGGGATAGCCTACCAGTCTGACATCTACCAGATGTTAGGCTGGTAGATGGCTACAAAAATGCATCTTTGAGGTTGTTCTTGCCAAAGGGGGTAACAATATTAACAGGAAAGGGTATCTTCTTCAGAATACATGACATCTTTTCAGTAATCTCTAGTGTTTATCTACAAATCATTTTCCAGAGATGAATAAAACATTTAGACATCAAATGTGGGAAAGGCTATTTTGAAATAACAGCATATTTGATAGGATGCACAAAACCTTTCTTGTCCTATTATGATCATCATTGTTTGCCAAACTCTATTCTGACTTTTGGAGGAATCAGATGCTTTGTTTTGATGACATATAGTGCTGCAGCAACAAACACTCCAGATGAGATGTTGCCTGACATGAAACCAAGGATTAATACTGGAAATGGCAGCGTATTGACCACTCTGTTGAGTATGGTAGAGGATCAGTGATGCTTGGGTCTGTTCTGCTTTCAATACTTATGGTAACCTGGCATCATTAAAAAAAATTACTTTTTGGGCCCTGCCAGTAAAGTAAAAATGGGTCTTTCTGTGAAGGAAAATTAACTAACTCACCTGGGCAAATCAACCCAGAAATGGTTTTGCAAGACATAAAATCAACCATCTTTTATGGTCACTGCAATGCTCACAGACCACCTGTGGGGGAAAGTAGGAGAAGGAGAAGAGGACTAATGACTGTAAACGATTGAGAGATTGTGGAAAGAAGAAATGTCAAAGATACCTGCATGCTGCAGTCATGTTAAATGTTACAGGAGAAGAGTGTTGGTTTATTTGGAAAAGGTGGTTGTTCAATCTAATGAGAACTAAGGTGCCAATAACTTGCTGCCATTTCTGTGAGCACAGAACGTTCTCCCCACTGAAGGTTTTGAGATAAAAAGTTTGAATTTTTCTAAGCCAAGCCTTTGAAGTTTTTTTAAAGGCTTTTAAAGACCTTCACCAGGTGTTATGAATATGCCCAGCACTGTAACTACATCAGAATGTTTAAAATGTGTCTGTTCAGAAATGCAGCCTTGGCAGTCTAACAAACTCATACTTGCTGAAATCTCTGATACAAACTCCTGGAAGCAAGGCTTCATTGTACAGTCAGACTGTTCTGTTTGTCTTCTTGGAAATGTGATCACTTCAAAGAACTTGTCCAATAGTCGGGAGCCATTGTAGTTCACATCAGCAGATTACACCCCAGGCATTTTCTTGTTCACTTCTCTACATTCTTTAAATTCAGCTTTTCAGCAGCAACTAAATGTCTGTCATTTATGAGTAAAACAAAGGCATCCTAGGAGTAAAAAAAGGACTTGACTCCATGAGTTACAAACAAAACCGGGGAGAAGACCAGTTATTCAGGTTTTCTAGGTCATCTCTTTTAAAAATAACATGCACTGGCAAGAAAGTGTCGACACATTGTCACAAACTGATTCATAAATTAAGAAAGAAAAAAAAAAAGTCAATAGGAAGCATGACAAATTGCTACTGAAGAAACATTGTAAATGTGTTTGTTTACCTATACAATTTAGAGCAGAATATACAAGCTAGTGAAATTGTAAATCTCTATATATAGTAAAGCTCACTATATATAGTGATATTTGTGCAAATTGATCAATCAGAATATGGATGAATGTCTTACAATGTGTGAAAGGTGTTGTAAACAACAGAATCTAGACTGCAAGAAGAACGTATAATGGAAAAATAGGAGCGATTGGATGGGTCGGCTAAAACGCCTATTTTTAGTTGAAGATACATCAGCTCCTGCAAAACAACAAAACAGCAAGCAGCCTTCCAGGAAAGCCAGGATGGAATTACCAGTAACTACGAATGGTATGAATAGGTCTCAGCAGGTATGAATGAGTGATAACTCATTTGAAACTGCAAGGCCTGTTTGAATTTTGGTTACATATGTGGCTAGATTTAATCATCAAGTGAAAAGAAAACAAAAAATGAGGGCAACTCAAAAGCACTTGGTATTATCTGATTAAAACATCCTTCTCATATGTTCTGAATGACTTCTCTAGATAAGGAAAGGAAATGCTTGTCAGTTATTGACATGGGTAAGAGACTCACATTATTTTGGAAACTTGTGAAGCATGCCACATTATCAGCAGAAGGAAGAAGAAGATCTCAAGCTTTTAGAAGATTAAAAATCGACTAACTAAGCTCACAAAATGCTCTGAATAGAAATAAAGATATTCAAATTTAGAATTTTTGGTGATCTGTTTGCCGTAAAGCTTTAAAGACCGCAAATACAAACATTAGTACATCCCCATCCACTACTGGACCGAAAAGGTAATTTTGCCATAACTAATGAAGTTCTATTAGCCTGTCAACAAGAAATACAATACAGAGCACTGAGGGTTACTGAATGTAGCGTGAGGAATTTAATTTAGGTGAGGCCTTTTATCTTAAGATAAAATAAAACACTATTAGTTAAAAAAGTGACTTTTTTTCCTAGAGTTTATGTAGAAGCTAAATAAGAGTCAACAGTGAACTCCTTAGATTCTCCATAGCAAAGTCAGTGTTAGAACATCTCAAACTATTTAACATAGCGTTCTGCACCTAGTTGGCAATACACCAAACTTCCTTCAGCAATGCGATGACTGTCTCAGCCTGCTGTTCTTGAAAAAGGCCTCCTCTTGATGTCTTCCTCATTTTTCTTTTTATTTTCCCAAACTAACATGAAAAGAAACTCGATTAAAATTATTTTTCTTAAAGCACTAAAAAGGGATTCACATATTTACTCAGAAATGTGGATGGCTCTGTTTGCGAGAGAACATCAAACACTGCAAACATAGCTCATCCTACAAGTCCATCTATTAAGTCTGCCTGATTTAGTTTACAAAGTCCATAACTATTTTAAAACAAGTCCAATCCAATTTCCAATTTTATCTGATCCATCTGCATTCATTTGTGTTATCTGAGCTATAGTGTCAGACCTCCATCCTTCTTCCCAATCTGATGATTTTGCATTAATCCAAAATCTAATGACATCCTTCTTTAAGTCAACGGCTGTGCTTAATCACTGGCAGTGATATTTTCATATAATCAAATTAGCAACCGTTCCCTTCTACAGACACAATCTACAGTCCTGTACTCTAAACCTTTCTCCAGCTGGTTACAATTTTCTATACAAGCCCTGTGTGTGATTTTATAATGTTGCTTTCATAGCTTTGCCAAGGATGGAAATATAAAAGCTTGATGCTGAAAAGTATCCTGAAGTGCATCTGATGGTCACGTTAGCACCCTCCTTAGTCTTTTGAAATACAAGGACACCTATTTCAGAACACTTGAAGTGATTATGCTCCCTGTGAGGACCACGTGTTTCCCCCCACTCCTGCCGTCCATAAAACCTTTGAAGAACATGAGTCAAGGCGAAGTGGGTGGCACTCCTAAAGAAGTTGGTTCCCTTTCTCTGTTTCTATTCCACTGACCCTCAACCACGTCTTGGTCCGGCTCTGATGTTTATGAGTGTGTGTTTGTGTTGGTTGTGTGGTTCATCCTGCATGAGGGATCCAGTTGCTGATGTCACATTCCTGCTCGCTAAAGCTGCAATAAGCTCACTCTCATGTACGTCACTCTCCAGTCCTACAGGAAATAAGTGTTTCCTTTTACAAGTCTCCCTCTGGTTCCCATTAGGAACACAAAGCTGAATGTCAGACTGAAACTTTCTGGGCACATTTCTCTGAGTCAGTTTGCGCTTACGAAATGGAGTCGTTTTGTTGAGTCATTTATCAGAGATAATCTTCTTTAGCATGGAGTTGACTTTTTTTTTCTCCAGATGGTAGAGAGAGTTATAAGATTAATATAATTAATTAATTTATTATTTATTAATATTATTTATAATAATTTATAAGATTTTATTGCATAAATTAGTCAACAGGTAAAAGATATCCCGTTGGGTCAGAGCAGCTCAACGTGTGAACAGACAGTAAATCTCTTTGAAGTCATCCACTTAGATATTTGTCAAGACCAAGTCCAAGTTTCCCAATTTTGTTCAAGATGCTGTGGCATCCAATTCTGTGTACGACAACACATCTTTTATCCAAAAACCCTGTTTCTGCAGGGTTCCAGCACAACTATCTTAATAAAGCTGTTTTTATTATATTGTAAAAACAAGTCTCCTAAACATTGCTTAGTTTTATTTATTTTTAAACCTAACTTAACACATGCATTTATTATCTTCAATAAAGTCACACCTTTTGCTCATTGTAACAACGTTTTCCCAGATTGAGGTTTACAGAAATGCGAAAAGTCTAGTCAAACTTCCGGACTGTTCATGGTGTACCCCGCCTCTTGCTCAGTTACCAGGGGAGAAAAGACAGACAGCCTTCCCAGAAGAGTTTAAGCTACTATAGCTGCTCGGGGAGGGGTGACATTTTCAGAAACCTAATGGATTAAGACTGAGATGCTATAAAATGTTAAATCTGTGTAAAGGCAGCAAATGTTTTTGGTGTATTCTATTTCAATTGACAATACTGCTTGACACAAGACTTTGTCATAATGTCATTGACACTAAGGATTATATAAAAAGAATGATTAACACCTTTAGATCAATCAATATACAGTAGCTTTACAGTTGTTTTTGACTTCCTTTTTTAATTTGGTTCGCAAGCTATTTGCTAAGGAGCAGTCCCTACATCCCACCTTATTGCAGCTGGATATACCGATAAATAGATCTATACTAGAAACATGGTAAAACAACAGAAATGTTATTGTGTTGCATGGTTCTGTAAGCTATTCACAAACAGCTTTATTCTCTCCAGGCATGTACACATGGGACACTGGCAGCGGTTCCTCTGGGTTCTGTGGGTTGCAGAATTACTGGAATTGTTTTGGTGCTTCCTGTTGCTGCTTGGTTGGAACTGAATCTGGGGAATTTGGTGGCAGCGGCACTCTTTGGTGTGTTCCCAAAGCTATTTAGTGGTCTAGTGGCGCACTTTAGGAGGAGCCTCCTATTTTCCAACAGCATCATTGTGATGATTAGTTGAATCTACTTGACCTGGAGCATGATTGGTGTAGATAGCACAAGATCTAAAACTGTACTTAAGGCAATTTCTAAAAGAAAAGAGAACTGTGTCAAACGCATAAGTTACTTGTTTTTGGATTACTTTTATGTCCTTCTACTATTTCCTGTCATACCTTTGTGTCTGTCTTTTGAGGTTGGGCTCATTATTTATTCTCAGTAATGATCAGCCCCAATGTCTCTTGCTGTGATAACAGAAAATGAATCAACACTCAAACCAAAGTCAAAGCTGCAGGAAGTCAAACATCTGGAGACAGGCAGGCAGAGGAAAGGAAAGAGCAGGGAGAGAAGGAATTCAGCCAGACATCCAACTGCTCTGGGACAATTTTACCTAATTAGTAACTTCTGTTCTCTCTAGGGCTTCCTCTCTCTCTGCCCCCCTCCACAATATGTGTATGAGAGACAGAGAGAGAGAGAGAGAGAGAGAGAGAGAGAGAGAGAGAGAGAGAGAGAGAGGCTATTGTAATGCTCTTTCCTCATAAGCTGTAGCCAAGGCCGCAACCCACAGCCCACATGAGTGCATGCAGGAAAAGTTATGCTTTAGGAGGGTTACTTATCCATCACTGGTTTCCTCTCAGGAACAAGAGTTTCATCATGACCTTTCCCTTCCCACGACTTTTAATTTAGACCCACTACATCCTAATGCATTGTTCAGAGCAGCACATATATTTCCCAAATAGATGTTTCACATTTATAGCTTCCCCATCTGACTATTGGACCATAGCACAGTAAAATACACATCCCTCAGGAGGCATATTCTTTTCAGACAGCAGTTATAATCTCAGATGTCACCTTAAACCTTTTTCAGGGCTTCCTTATGCCAGCAATGAACCTTTTCTGGAATTGCTTTGTGCCAGCCTAGATGTAATTCAATGTACTTTATTTATATACGAATTATAGCAATAATTTGTATTATGTAAAATGGGAAGTCTGTCAGGAGAAAAAAAAACAAGTTAACAAATTACAGATGCAGACATTTGTTATTTGTTTACATTTCACAGTCAATTGATAAACTATCAATATTCCCCATTGGCATTTTATTCAGACCAGAGTTACTTAAATTTTGTATTTTGCCTACCAGTCTGCTTTCTTTGTAGTTGAGAACTTTCTTGATTTATAGAGATAATTATTCATGAAAATGCCCAAATCTCTACTCCAGTATAATTGAATTGTATATTATTCTCCAGAATGGCTGTATTGCAACTTATTTCCATTTATTTTGACTCTAAGTCTTATTTGGACCAGTTGACTCTTTTATAAATATTATTAAATGTAGATTGATAAAGAGAAATGTCTCTTTATCAATTAAAAATAACTCCATATATAGGTCGTTCTAATTTATTGAGTCATGAAACCACATATTTACAGATGACTATGAAGAAAATGTAGTCAATTTTAAACTGTGGGTAGTGAAAGTGGGTGCAAAAAACAGACATATGTGACAAAAAGACATAATTGGATAAAAAAAAATAGTCAAAAAGAGAAACGACCAGCATCCATTTCGCACGATATGTTTATGCTAATTAAATTCACAACAAAATGAAATGTAAAAGAATGCTCAAAGAAGTACCACATAACGAAAAATTGTGCATGGATTTTTATGGATTCAGTTCTCAAGCATGAGGAGTATCAGATTATTATTCAAAGACTAAACAACGCCTGTCATTTGAAGGCTGAAAATGTTTTTCAAAGTCTTCTGTTTATGAAGTGACTCCAGCTTTGTTCTGTGCTAATCACCACTTCTTCACACAAATAATATTGTCACAGAGTAAAGTTTAAAAAATGAGGACAATGTTATACTTACCATCTAGAACTTCATAATCTCGAAACCTGTGCTAACAGGGAAACTAAGTCTTTTTTATAACATTGACAGAAATTAAATTTCAGCAGAGCATCACAATATTTCAAGTCCAAAATCCTTGCAATTTCAGTATGTGAAACATTTCAACTGTTTGGATACATGCTTGTTGTGGGAACTATCATCTTATCTTGAATGTGACCAAAAACAAAGGAGGTGATTGTAGATTTCTGGAGAAACGGGAATTGGTTAAACACTATTTACATCACATGATAGGAAACTGAGGTGGTGGAGGAGTATACAATTATAGTCCATAAATTAGATAAATTATAACATGAGTTTCACATTATTCAATATGATTGTTAATGTCTCGGCATTCACCAAGACAACAGACTAGGCTGGAGACTCTACAGTAAAGCTGTACACAAGGAGGGACAGAAAAGGCTGTATATCTTGAGCTTAGGTAAATTGAAGAATGTTATGGACAGACCTGAGCATCTTCTTCATGAAATACATCGACTGCATCTTCAGTCAGACCTGCTGCAAAATATAGACCTCTACAGGAGGTAATTCAAGACACCTCAATGTCAAACAATCTATCAATCAAGTTTTTTTTTGTATAGCATATTTCAGCAGTTTTCTGGAAGTTTGTTCCAGATTTGTGAAACACAGAAGCTGAATGCTGTTTCTCCATGTTTGGTTCTGGTTCTGGGGATGCAGAACAGACCAGAACCAGAAGACTTGAGTGGTCTGTGAGGTTGATACAACAGCAGATCTTGAATGTATTGTTGTGATGAGCCTTTCAGTGATTTATAAATGAACAAAATTTAAAGTTTATTCTCTGAGCTACAGAGCTAAAGAACTATCCTGACTGTACCTAGTCCTTTGACCTTATACAGGTCAAATCTCAGAACAACCTTCTGTTATCTGAGAAACCCTGTAGCATGTGCATGTATGTCTGATGTACGATTTTTGTGGTGACACAGAAAGAAACTATTTATAGTCACAGAGGTGGTCTTACAGGGTAAACATTTGTACTCAGTGGAAAGATGATTATGAGTAACTTATATCCTGTGGTGTGCACGCACACACACTCACCTTCCTGTTTGTCAGGTGAAAAGGAAGCTAAATGCACAGTGCCCACGCAACAACAAACATTTAAGAGAGACAAAAATAAGACACCTCCGCAGTGCTATGACTTTTTTTCCACTGGTTAAGATCAAATGCACTCAGTGCCAGTTTCCTATTGCTAAAACAACAGTAACTCACAGATTTTTTGCAATTTGACAATGCCACTATTAGTCTTACTTGTAGGTTCATCAGGGCTGAACAATAGAAGGCCGCAAGTCGTCACCTTATGTGATGAGTATTGATTTTTCTTGCAACTCTCAGGTTGAAGTCTCTATGATGAGCTCACAATATGAAGGATGGCTCCATCATGAATTGTTGTTCGGATGTGAGGACGCTGTAGACTGGAAACCTGCTATCATTTATACACTCAAAGGTCTACCTGAGGATTAAAGCTACTAATGGCCATTCTTCTGCTACTCCACTGTTTTAATCTTCTAATGGTTTCCATTCTGCAGGATAAGACACCATTTCACAGAGCCTCTAAAACTAACAGATTTAAATCTCATTGGGAATTGTTAGAGCAGAGATTTGCACCATGAGGCTGTTTGTATGCAATTCACAAGAGTACACTTAAGGTCCAAATTGACTCCAATCCAACGCTACTTTGATCAAATCTGTAAAGAGGCTAAAGAGAATATTTATCACTAGTGTTATTAATTATTTCAATTTTTTATCTTTTCTATGTCAGCCCACACTAAGGCAGCATTTTTCATAGCTCTGAAAACATCACATCCGCAGCCTTGAATAATGTGCGGACAGCTTGTGTGAGAGACTGTTAATCCACTAATGTCTTTGGTAGGGAGACACTGTGCTGACTAGACAGAAAGTCACAGCACGGTGAAACAGATGGCCAGAAAACAGTAATGCAGAGGATGAAGCGGGACTCCAGATTAAGCGTCCTAAACGACTCTCTCAAGGCACGTGCAGCAAATATACACCCCTGCATTCGGGTTGAGTTTCACCACAGATACATATACTAACAGCAGCAACTAGACATACAAATAATAAATAAGTGCTCACTATTAATACCATGCAACAGAAGCATTCAAAAGATGAAAGAAAGCGTTCTGAGCATAGCGTGGCTAACTGTACTCATGAAATGCATTAGGAGATATAATGGGTCTGACAGGCCACCCCTTGTTGAGTAAAATCATTGAGAATGACACATAAATACCAAACGATACGTTAAGAAGAAATAGTTTTGAAGCTGGTTTAGTTTTTCATGCATCTCCAACAGGGTGAGGAACGATACAAGTAATCCAGTTACCATATAGCGTAAGAACGATAAATTCAAAATGGGGCGCATTGGACATAATCTGAAATAAGAAAGCTGATTCACTGTGAGGTGTCACTCAACCACGGCTTCCTCCAGTTTCTCCCACGTCATCATGTGACCAACTTAAATTGACTTCCATAGAGTCTGCTGACTTGTAAATGTCTCATGACTTGAGTTTTTTGGTTGATATGGAACTTAAAATAACTTCCCATGAGGTAGTATTGTTGCATCATACTTCTCCATCACAGTCATGCTTCGTACAGAATAAAAAAATCCCTTGTGATTCCCTGGTGAGAAACTGTACACATGATAGTGGTGTTGGTATATCATGTGGGGAGTATACAAAGTGCCTTGTAAAAGTGATCATACTTCTTGAGGTTTTTCAAAAAAAAAATTTCATGTTTCAACAAAAAAAATCAAAGTGTTTTATTGGAGTTGCATGTGTCTCACCAACAGAAAGTAGCACATAATTGGGAAGTGAAAGGAAAACATGAAAAGTAGCATAAAAAATAACTTCCCTTTCAGTCACCTTTACTCTTTTACCTCTGAATAAATTTTAATTCAGACAATTGTCTTCAGAGGTCTGCCTTTGTGTCATTTATTTGTCAGTACAAATGAAGGGGTCCTGTGAAAATGTCAGGCTTTTGTAAGGGAATATTAGTGAACAAAAACCTCAGGAAGAAACGCACCTGACAGGTCAGAGATAAATATGTGGAGATGCATTTAGAAAAATTATGACAAAACATCACCGTGTATCTAAACTTATGGACTGGAGAAAGACAGCATGTATCAGCGAAGCCATTGTTAAAAGAAATTTGCAAGGAGTCTATTTTTAGTTCTCTCAATAATCATGTAGGGGACTCACCAAAGTTTTGGCCTACAAGACCAACACCTTTTTTGCAGGTATAATTCCAAAGAAAGTTGGTTCTACAAAGCACTGACTCAAGGGATAGACAAAATACTTCTTCTTCACGGTTATACTCCATCTTGTGTGGATCTATCCCATAAATCTCCATGAAATACATTGAAGTGTGTGGTTGTCTATAATATTTTCTCTCCATACTAAATCTTATGAAGATTTTCTTTAGAAAATCCAAATGTAAAATCATTTAGATTTATATGGTTGTTTTTCTACTGAATGTTTTCCCCTGTAAGCTGTTATTGTCAGCTACAACGGAAGCCTTTTTTTTTTTCTTTTCACCATGAATTCTCCGGAGACTTCTTTCTTTGGTTGACAATCAAGACACAGAAAAGCCTCCTACTACAAGTATGTTTGAGCTGCAGTCAATCTGCAGTAGGAGTGTGTTGTAGGACCAGGCTCCCTGGTTTCTCTCACACATATCAAAGGGACACTTTGTGTTCTGTTCATTTTTGTGCTGGGGCTTTCAAACCCCCCCATCAGGCTTTTTTGAACACTGATTTATATTCAAGCCATTAAAACACACCTGGAAGACAGACATAAATCCTATCTGTCATTTCTAAATGAACTGTCCAAGATGAAGAGATTAAATGTAAACAATACAGCTAAAAGATAACATGATTTTTTTTATTTTTTTTTTTATTGGTCTTTAAATTTCACTCACACTCTTGACAACATCTGTCCCCGTTTCTCTTCTGTTGTCTTTTATCACTTCTTTTTTCCTCCCCAAAATGCAGAACAGACGCTAGCCTTAAAGAGCGGTTCCAGACCGGAGCAGACTGATTGGAGGGGAAATCCCATAATGTGGATCATCTGACACACTTGCACTCACAAAGAGCCATGTTTCACCATGACACACACTTCAGCTCAGATGAAAAGCTTGTGCTAAAACAACACAAAAGGCTTTGAGTCCAGTCATGATTTATGTGTAAATTCTCTAAAAAACATTGAAGCACAAAGGATAAAGGTTTAAAAGAAACATGACAATTTGTTGGGAAAACAGAGCAATGACCTTTTGTCTGATTAAAGACAAATAAGGTTGTTTAAACAAGAAGAAGTTATATAAAACAGATTGTGTATAAGATCAAAGTACAATCCTTTATTCAGTGATGATCTTTATTGGCAATCAAGACAATACACTACTATTCTAGACCTTGACCACCCCAGGCACTGAAATGCACATAAAGAGAAAAACCCAATCTGATATGAGAGGAACATTGGAAAAACCCACAACCTGATGGTCTGACTGACAGGAAGCCAAATCAGAGTGGTGAGATAATGGGATTACTGTTCTATATTTCAAGCTGTCCCGTGCCATAGCCAAAACAGCTCTATGACTTTTTTTCCTGAAGCAAGTGACTTGGACCCTGTGAAACTCTTAGAGCTGAAAGCATGATGAATGACTTTTTTCTGTCAGCTGGCCACTTTGGATTCATCCCAAGTCTGAGTGTGGGAATCAGGATATTTTAGGAAGCATAAAGTAGAAATCAACTGATGTGTGTGGAGGAAAGAATTTGTTAATGTTAAAATAGTAAAAGAATAACATATGAAAAGAAATCTGAATAATTTGGTTTAAAGACTGCATTTAAATATAAGTTTCTGAACTAGAGTATTCTATGTAATGAAATATATGCTCCAATATGTCTTTCAAAGATTGCATATAAATCCCTTAAATGACCTGCTTTTATAGTTTTGATCAACTGTTTCAATTCATTATCATCCCCATGAACGTCACATTTCTTTTAATCAACACAGGGTCAAAATTATTCATGCAATTTAAAACATGTACATACAGACACTCCATCTGATATGTGGAGTGTATGTAGTTCTTTAAATGCCTCCATTTAAAGAACTATGTTTTACATTACAATCAAGTTCTACAAAGTTAAGAAATGCAATGAACCAGAAATACTGGCAGATTTTCATAGGCTTGAAAGCTTTACCTTGGCTTTTTCAAACACACTCCTTGTCATTGTGCTTAAACAATATAACCTTTTTCCTAGTCAAAAGGAAAGCCAAAGATTTAAAGATTTGAAAGAAACAAAGAAAAAGATCAAAAGGAAAAAGGGACAGAGTTTGGGACATATGGTTCGACCTGAACATAATTAACTATTCTAGCAGTGGAAAGATTCTAATACAAATATATTAATTTAGTTTTAATATTGGTCAAGATAGGTATTGAGAATTCTATTGAGAATTTATAGAGCTTGCATATTTGCATAAAAGTGCTCTCTATGTTGAAGAAAAGTAAAAAAGGTAATAGCAGCATTATCTCCTTTACTGGCTTCATCTAGTGGAGAAAAAGAGTTTAATAAAGCTCTGAGATGGTTTTAAAGGCTACAGGATAAAAGAGATTATACACAGTTAGCTGCAGCAAAAGCACAACCAATAGCTATAGGAGAGGACAGGGTTAAACACCTAAAAGAAAGAGAGAAGTGTCGTGGGTATAGAAGAACATTAAGTTGCTGCAATATCTCAGCCGATTCCCCCCCCTCCAGTAAGGTGTCACAGCTAAACTGAATGCCAGGCCAGATGAAGTGGTGGGAGAAAGTAGCAGAGTAAGAAAATGCGGACATTGTGTCCTCCAGCAACCTACACATAACTAGAGCGTCTAATTCTTGTTTTGAAAATAATAATCGAAGCTATATATTGGTAAGTCATTTCACCTCCAAAAAAATCTTCAAATGTCCAAAATTAATAATACATTCATGTCCCTGGTGAGAGGATTGCAACTTCTAACAGGAAACTAGTTTATGGACATAAAAGTGTTGAATTAGTACATGCAGGCTTGCATTTGTGAAATGACAAAACTTTATACTAGAAATGCTACACATTACTAAGTTAAATCAGGACTGCAAGTCTATGTGGTTATTCTCATTTTAAGTAGCTTAGGAAGAAAGGACAAAAACATCTCCGCAGGTTTTGCTTGAGGGACTTCAGAGGGTTTACATTTGAGGAAGCATGTAAAAACAAAAAATATATATTGTAGCACTGATAATGAGGAAATTTCAGAGAGGGATTTACCTGAAACCTTAGAAATATCATAAGTTATTCTTATAATGGTTTCTGGGGAACTACCTGCGCAGCACAAAATGCATTTCCCCTTAATATTTCTATTGAGCTGAAAACGGGCAAACGATTCTGACTTAACGTGCACCTACCTGTCCAAAATTAGTTTGGCAAAAAATAAATACTTAGTTACTCAGTCACCTTGTTCTCTTTTAAAGTGAAGAAAACACATGACCAGTAACCAAATGTTATAGAAACATAGAAGAAGGATATGTGTTTTTATTATTAAAAGCCTGGTTTTACAGTTGTAGTGCTTTTACCTCTGGTAGTTAAAAAAAATAAAATTAAAGGTAGTACCTACTGTGTAATGACTTCAAATGCAAATACCTGACTCATGAACAATGTTTTGTTACAAAATTTACCCACAAAAGTTCTTCTATGTTGTATGGAACACTTGGGGTTATTTCACTCTCTGGTTTTAAGCTATCACTTCTCTGACTTTATTCAGTGACATAGGGAAATTCTGTTTTTCAGACTAAATAAGTCACATTGCCATTTACCAACATGGTAAACAGATGTCACATTAATAAAATGACTGTGGAGGAGGTGTGACAATAGTTGTTTTAGTCAGCAAAACAACCCCCCGCCCCAACTCTGGATGTCCCCGCAACATCCTCCTCTGCTTTTCATAGAGTCCTTTGATCGTGCTTCTGTAAAGTGCGGGGCTGTCCCACGGCTGCCACCTTCATCAGCAAAGCCCACAGTAAGCATTCATAGGCTGTCTGTTTCAATCAGGGGATCCTAGAAAACAAAGCCTCACATAGGAGTGTATTTAGAGAGGAGTTGGCGTGAAGGGAAAACCAAAGTGAGACTTATCTCGAAAGATCTCAAGTATTTTTCACTTGATAATGTGGGGGCTACTGTCTTCCTGTAAACTTTTCAGGGTTTACCGGTGTGAAATCACCTTTGCAAAGCAGCAGGATAAGTGCTGGTACACTGACAGAGCAAGAAAAAAAAAAGCTAGCGTATGCTTGAGAGCAACCGATACGCCTCACTTATCTTAAAGACAGATTAGAAAAATATGACGAGGGAAACAGCTGTTTAACGGATAAGTATGGTATTTATTGTAATGATTGCCTGCTGTTGTGATCAACATTTTGAAGGCCTGTTTTTTAATGTCTTACAGCCTATTAAATGTTACAAATACACCCTGCAAAAATGTGGTCAGGTAATTCCAGTTTATGTCTTTGTTGCTAAATATAATAGGGTATATTCAATTATGTCATTATGTTTTTATTAAACTGACCATTTTTCTTTAGTGTAAAGTCACTTCTACACAGAAGTGTTTCACTAATTGTATTCCAGGGAACATAAGGAGGGAAGTGAAAGGGTTCTGTGGTTAACACAGAACTAGCTCTGTATCATTACGTTTGACTGGACATTTTTGAGAAAAGTGTAAATGTCATTTTCTTGACATAACAAACAGAGCAAAGCAGCAGTGGGAAAACAGATTCCAGACTGAGGTTTATTTTCCATTTACTGTACTGTGTTATTAGTGAGATTATTATTATTTATTTCTTATTAGATTCTACATGACTTCTAATATGACCATGTTCATTCAGGCTGCAATGACAGAGTGCAGTTGTACATGTCTGACTTTTTTTAAATATGAAAAGCAATCAACTGCCACCTCAGACGCCATTTCTACAGTTTGGAAATTTCAGAGTTTGGGTGAAAAACAGAAGAAAATAATTGTTATTAAAAATAATTTAGAATCTGAAATCAGTATTGTTAAGTCAAAGTTGACTAAACCTGAAGATGCTCCCAGAAATCTCAGGTTTGAGCATTTCTGGAGAAAACCTGCACATGCTCAGAGAGAGTTGTGGATTCATGGGAACTTCCTGGGAAATGTCTCTGTTAGATTAGGGATGTCCATCTCCAGTTAGTAGAACTGGTGTCTTGCTATTTTTTTAGATGTCTCTTCTCTAACACTGCTGACTGAAATAGTCCATCTGCCTCCTCAGCATGTCATTAAGTTCTGCAGAGGAATACTCATGAGCCATCATTTAATTCAGGTGAGTTGAAGAAGGAAAATAACTACAAGCTCCTGGGGACTGACTCTGGAGACAATAGTCTTCTTAGATAATGTGTTCAGAGAAGTCTATCACTTATAATTACTTAATAAATTGAATACATTTCTAAAGCACTTTTGTGAGCATACAAACCACTCAAAGCACTTCACAAGAAAGTGTGGTAGTTGCTTTAGGTTTAAGTGCCTTGTTCAAGAGCAGAACAATATGAAACTGGAATCATATTTACAGCTAACAGCTTTAGTACTTCTACTCTTCCCATTAAAATGGGGCCACAATTTTTCCTGCTAATAAAATTAAACAGAACATTCTAAAAATCATGTTTTGTTTTCTCTTTGTAGCTGGAGAGGTGGTGGATTTTAGCCTTCAAATCTGAGCCAGACACTGAATAAACTATTCAGTGGATTATATAACTTGTCACATAGTTGTCCACAACTCACTCTGCTTTCATAGAAACAACAAAGATAAACAGAATAATTTCCACCTACTTGCATTTGTCATTCGCCAGTAAAGCCTGTTAATTATCTTTGTTTATTGTTCATCCACAGGGAATGGTATTTACAACTATGAGAGTGAATTGTAAATTCCTCTTCAAAGAAGTTACTAATTAACCGCACCACCCTGAAACTGACAGTACATTTAGACAGAATTCAGACATTGTGTGTCCGTGCCAAGCTCTTCCTGTAAGGAGTCAGCATGTTAACATTGAGAGAGAGCAGGCATTCCTTTGAAGGTTATTTGTTTCGGTCTAACGTTTTTGAAACTGGTCATATTTTAACACAATCTGTTGAAACTGAAAGGTAATACTGTAACATTGTGGCTGCTATGCATATTCTTGAAGGGTTGAATTTCAAGATTGGTCAAAGTTATTACAGGCTTAACCCTCTCCAGGCAGAGGTTGCAGATTTGCAACAGCTAAATGCTGCTGAAATGCTGTTTAAATGTCTCTCTCAAAAAAAGTCTGAATTGTATATTACTACCCCATATGATAATTTTCTCCAAATATCAGATTTTTTCTGCAACTACAACTTAATTTGAGCCTGAGAGGGTTAAAAGGGCCTGTGATATAAGCGAGAGAAAGAGAGACAGACAGAGACAGAGACAGAGAGAGAGCAATTTCAGGCAGTTTCACATCAGGCTGACCTTTCCTGCGTACAGAAATGCTTCTGCTTATCTTTGTTTTTGGCACTGTTATTTGAACTGTTCTGTCAAGGTTAATCCACATGAGCTCTGTTGAGCTAGCAACTTTTTATTTTTCAGTCTGAGGATTATTCTTTAATTGCTATGCCTTTTTGCAGTACTACCTCATTTTTTTCTGATCTTTGATGAGCCTGCATCCCCATTTTCTCTGAGTGCCCAAAGTTGGATCATTAGATGACATTGTTGCAGTTACATACACATACACTGAAACATATAGATTGTTTTAATATATCAAGATTATTAGCAAGGACTGGAATTATTGAATAAGTTTGCAAATCCATTTATTGTTAGATATTGGAGAAGAATTTAAACTCTCCTCTTGAATTGCAATTTGTTCTTCAACATTTGTGATTGTTGGAATAAGCAGTCTCTCACTCAGTAGAGGCATCACTGTATTTTCAGATTACCATTTTTTGCTCATGACTGCTGTGTTTTCCATGCCCAAATCTATTCAAACCCCAGGCATATTTAGATTGTATGTCGTATTTTAATTTTAACATGTTTCTTCTGACTGGGAGTAACATTCAGTTTTGGAGTGGTCCAACAAGATTCAGGGTTTAAATATAGGATAATCCTACCCTGACCCAATCTTCGGATAGAGATAAGGATTAGGTATATAGTGAGAAGGCCTTCAAAGTTAAAGCACTTACATCTCATTGCACGGCTATAATTTTAGACATGTTTCTGAAAATTGATGCCCTTTTTACAATGTTTGATTATCTTCTCACTGCTGTCTTGCAGCAAGAAAGTCCTGGGTTTAAATCTCCCCCTGTGGTTTCCTTCCAATTCTGCATGGAACTAACATGAATGGGTTCTCTCTGGGTACTCCAACACCTCCAACACCTCCTGTGTGCCTCTCCATAACCCTGACTGGTGGTCTGTCCAATGTTTACCTCCCTTTGTGCCTACTGGCAGCTGGAGATGGACATCAGCACCAACCATCCCCTCATATGCTGAAGCACACTAGTTCAATCCGACATCTGTCATAGTGACTTTGGTGTTCAAAAAAGGGTTTACAAATTTTACTTTGAGAAGTAAAAGTAAGATCTGAAACTTCTTTTGGCTGGCGATCTGTGGTTAGTTAATTACATTAGTGTGATGTCGGATCATGTGACAAATGTGATTTGGTGATTGAGCATAATGTGACAGGCAGGTTGGAGAATTCATGAAAATTCAGACGCATCCTTCTGCTTTTTATCGCTGTCACTGGTGAAACATTCAACCCAAGAGGTTGAAGCTGTCTTTTTTATAAAGGTAAAACATTTACAGTAGACAGTTGCCAAACAGCCATCTACTATACACATGCTATATGTATTTATAATTATATATAGATGCAGAATATTTTCCAAAGCATCTATAAATTAAACATAAGATAGGAACTGATTGCAAAATGTGTAAATGTCCAGTCACTGGAAAAGCGTTCTTGCGTCACATTTAAAATATTTAATGTGTGACTCCATGCAAGTAAGCAAAAGTGTGACAGTACCGCTGCCTCCAATCCACTGAAACAGAACCTCACACTCAGAAGCAGAAATGAGGCATTAGCACATCAGAAGAAGGGTTGCCATGGTAATGCAACAACCCATAATCACCCTGAGAGTTGGTGAGTCAGCCCATATTAATCCATATTAAAATACAATGTTTTTTTTTTTCTCCCACACATGCTCCATATGTGTCCATATTGCTATAGCTCCATGCTTGTGTCTATATCTGACTGTAGTTAAGGAACACACACACTGTGTGGAAGTGATCATAAGCATATAGATAAAATTATCTATATGCTGACATATATATATATATATATATATGTCAGCATATAGATAATTTTATCTATA
>CAEFZY010076431.1:0-16143 GCA_903066815.1 Brachyrhaphis roseni
GTATAGTAGTCTCGCGAGAATTGATGACATTATATTAAAACTATCGCGAGATTTGAGATAAAGGGGACAGGGAGTGGAAAACCCAGAGAATGGGGGAATGAAGTTAAAGTTTACACCCGGGTTACATTTCTTCAATCCTCCAATCTAAGAAATAAAATCAAACAGCAGAAAAAGCTATTTAAAACTAGCAGAGAGGATCTGCCAATGCAGAGGGAGTTTTTTTTTTTTTTTTTACAATCCATAGCTCTGCCACTTACCCCAGAAATTCATTTTTCATTAAATATCATCAGATTTGTTGGCGTTCAGTTAACGACTTCAAAATTTAGAAAAAGCTAAAAGAAACCACAGTATTCCAGAAGACTTTCCAATGTGACCACATGTTCACTGACCTGCATTTGTACCAAACCAAAACATTTCAGTAAATGACTACACTGCAAAAACACCAAATACTACCAAGTACTTCAGTCTGGTTTCCAGTGCAAATGTCATAATACATCTGAAGTAAGATAAAAAGTACAAGTAACTTTTAAGTTTCTAGAACTATTTTATCAATATTAAGGAATTACTGACTTAAAACCAGCTCCTGAAAAGTTACATGCGGTTTGGTTTTGTCTCATTTCAAGTGTACTAAGATACGATTAGATTGATAGTATTGGTGTTTTTCAAATGTACAGCTAATTTAGAAATATATATGGAAGGTATTTGCTTGTTTCTTAAGTCAAACAAACGTTCTATATTTTGTCAGTTTAGTTTTGTGTCTTTAGTGAGTTTCATTTAAATAGCCTCTATAACAAAATGTCTGCAGAACGGATAGTTTGTTCTTTCTCCATTTATTCCAGGCACCAAAATAAAAATGTACCAGACATTCGCCCATCTTTCCTGCTCCGCTGCTCGTTTTACTTCCTCTGTGGTTGGTAGATGTACTCATCTATTTAACATTTAAGTTCACAGACCACTTGACCATCCGTGATTAGACCTCACAGACAAGTCTGTAAGATGGATTATACGGTATTTCATCAAACACCAAATATGACCCTGAATCACAGCCCCTTTTTTCCATATTAAATTTCAAATTACGTCCTGTTAATTTGTGGGTGAAGCATAATAAATGAAACCTTGGAACCATGAAGCATTGAGGTTGAGACCAAGAGACATCACTGCATTTAATTTAGGAGGCCAGTGGCCTGTCTACAAAATGAATTAGGGGTTGAAGTCCTCAGTATGTGTAAAACTTTCTTCATTATCAATCAGTAAACTATGTAAAGGAGCTGATTTGATCAGATTTAGTTACTATGGTAAGTAATTGCTACCCTTTGTGTTGATTAAGAAGGTTTCTGGTACAATTTGACCCAATGTGGAAAACTGAAAACAAAAGAAACACAATGGAAACTGGAAAACTGAACTTGTTTTTCATATTTTAAATTAAAATATGACATTATTTCATTTATTTGTATTTTTCATCAACATTAAGGAATTATTGACTTAAAATAAGGTCCTATCTCTTGCTAAAAAGTTGCTTATTAGATAGTTTTACCTTATTTCAAGCACACTCATACTTTGCACTACAAACTAGACCAAAAACACTTGGTAAGATTTTGTGTTTTTGCAGTTAATCTCCCAAATAACAAATCATTTCCTTATCAGTTTAAAAATAAAAGTTGGCAAAAAATACAAGAAATTAATTAGTGACTTTTCTAACTTTAAATGAAAAATCAGGATGTTTTTCATCTGTTTGTCTAAATAAAATTATTTCAAAGTATGGCACATTGTGAATGTAGGTAGAACGCTAAAGCATTTAATAAATCTTCTTTTATTAATCAATATTAAGTAATTATTCATTTAAAATGAGCTCACATCTTACTGAAAAGTTACTTTTGACCTATTTCAGCTACATTATGACGTTTGCACTAGAAACTACACCAAAACTTCTTGGTAAGATTTAATGGTTTCGCTCAAGAGTTGTCGAGTCTTTTCAGTTTTTAGCCTGTCTGACATGGAATTTGTCAGCATAATTAAAAGGTTGGTGAATTAGGCCTGGCCGGTTGACCACGAGGCTTTTAATTAATGGGGACTTGTCCTACATTAAACAACACTGTGGGTTATCGCATTATGTTGGCGATTATTCCAGCCATGGAATTATTCACCCGAGAAACACCACTGGAGAGTGACAGCCACTTTGTCAAGCATTGCCCTCCCTCTTTCAGTTCACGGTTGTCTCTTTGGGTTGCAGGCTTCTTGGCACGTATAGTAAATGGCAGAGCTGCTTGAAGGCAGCTAGGAGAAAGACGGATGGTACAGTAAATGTTAGATTCAGGACGGGGACCAGCACTGTTACTGTCAGATAAGCAGAGAACGGAAAATATGGGATGCCGGGCAATCCAATGGGAATCTTCTATAAGATGGGGGGGAAAAAAATTAAAAACCCAGCAGGAATGGGGGGAAATTTGTATGAATAGAGGTATTTATTGCATACAAATATTTAAAAACGATGTGATTTGATTTTATGTATCTGTTCAGGCTTGCCGAATCCCCTCAGGAGGAATAAAATGGCAAAGAATTGGCGACGTCCAAACATCTGATCACTCTGCTTGTGGAGCGATTGTGCAACGCCTGTGTCAGTACAAGTCTGAATGAGCCTGAAGTCTCCGAAGCGCTTCGAGGATGCCCGGTTCTTGAGTGGTGGCAGTAAACATCGGCAGCACTATCAAAGGCTTCAGCTTGCCCTGCACTCCATCAAGCCTCCTCTCAGCTAATGCCTGCATCTGTAATGTCCCAGCGGCTGCCTTATCTCCCCCGGCCACTTGGATTCGTTGCCAACCTCCGGTTCACGGCAAAGCTCTGATCTGACGACAAGCAGGCGGCGGTGCCAAGGTGGGCAGCAGAAAAAAGTGACCTCCCAAAAGCCCGGCTCTCATCGCTCCCGCTCGCATTGTGGACTCCCAAGCACACGCCGACTGTGGGAACGAAAACACTGTAGTGGATTTCCCCTTTGTGTCTGATCACAATGCAGAATCATGAACTGACGAGGGAGGAAACGATTATTCAGATTAAACGCGATTAATCGATCATTAATAGATTGCGAACTGGAAAATACAGATTCAAAATGGCATTCTGCTTAAATTACAACATATTTGTATTTTATTTTCTATGATTTCTGTTACTAACTTTTCATCCATGTACTTATGGAAATAATTGCTGCTTTGTTTTATTTTCGGTTTTTGTTTTGTCATTTTTTAGTTTGTGTTTATTCTGCAAATTACTGTTTGGTGTTCAATGTTGTGTTAAAAATCAGAAATAATATATATATTTTTTTTAAAAGCACAACATATTCAGAACAGTAATTAAGCCAAATTGTACAGGAAATTACTGAGTATTAGGTCCATGCTAAGAAAATTTAAAAAACAAACTAAGAGAATATTATGACTTTTGTATTATTTCAACTTTGTTCTCGTACAAATTTATTCTTGTAAAACTGACTTTATTCTTGTGCATTCATTCTGGTAATATTACAACTTTGTCCTTGTAATTTTATCACTTTATTCACAACTTTTTCTTAGCATGACTGTAATATACTGAGTCCATAAAGGGACATTTGATGGAAAAAATAAAAAAAATAACTCGCAAGCGCATTAGAACGTTTTTTGTTTTTTTCATTTTTCCTTCTCTCTATGTATATATATTTTTTCAATTAAGATAAAAAACAAACTATTGTCTGTTCATATGTTTTTCCAAAAAAATCTTTAAACTCCATAGTTTTAGCACTTTTAAAATTACTGTAAAAAATCTCCTATTTAGTTATTAATTACTATTAATGCAGTATAGAATTATTCTTTTTCACTTCAACAACTCCTCAGGTTATAATTTTACTTGTATTAATGGTGTTATTTCCAAAGATACTTAAATATGTTGCTTTATGTTAAAATTTTGTAATTTTTTTGGAAAGTTATGTGCAGAAATTTTAACATTTTTGTAAGACGATGTTAGGAAAAAATATCTGCAACTTTGACTGTGACGCAAAATCAGTAATTTGAGTTTTCAGTGATCACAAAAAAACATTGCAGCATCCTGTAGGGGCTGATTAATTATAAATGTAGCCATTAATAAACCTTGTTGGGATCCAGAACTTCAGATTCTGTTGGTTGTGATATAATCTCAAAATCCCCTGAAAATGTTACATAACAAACAAAAGGTAAGAGTTGAGTCTTCCCACCTGATTCACAACCTCAGCTCCAACATGAACAAAACTATGGAGCTTTATTTAGTTCCTTCAGCTTTAGTTCTGGTTTTTCAGATGAAATGTTTTCTATTTGTCTTTGACTCCAACCAGAGAGACATGATCCAGTCCTTTTTTAAAGTGCATTACCCATTTCATATCGCTTTCCCCATCCTCTGTATTTGCTCCCACGTCCACAGAGGCATCATGTAACATTAAGACCTCAATAATCAGGCTACAGTACATAACTTATTCATGTTGAAAAAGCCACTGATCCTATTGTGGTGCAGCCGCAGGGTTCCTGTGGGACCAGACCAAAGGTTAAATAAGCTGCTCCTGACATGCAGCCTCTCTGTGAGTAAAAACCCAACAGTACACACCGGATTGTGTGTTTGGACGGGTTCTGCTTGGTGAAATTATACAAACAATTACTATCTAAACAGATAAAAGGCCACAAAAACAGACTAGAAGTGAATGTTAAAAATGTTTGACTTTGAAGCGCCCTTTTCAAGTACGACATCGATGTGAAGTTATTGATTTGCATATGAAATTAATGCCACTAAACAACCAGTCTGGTGGTCTTTTGATAGCTATAGGGTGCCATTATTTATTCATATTCTCAGATGAATACAGTCATCTCTGCTGCTACAGGGGTGTGCAGGAGAATGGGATTATACTTTCTGAAATGAGATCAAGGTTCCACATATAAATAAAGAGTCATGATTGACATTTCCGAGACAGATTAAGCTTTTGTATTTCATAGAGGAGTTGATGTAGTCATTACAAGTGGAAACAAAAAAAGCATTTTATTCCTCAGCATTCATTACAATAATGTCTTGCTTTTAATGTATTACGGATTATTCCTTTAATACTGGATTAACAGTTTTTGTAAAGCGCCCTAAAACTCCCTCTGGTGGTTGTTTTGAGACGTTGTTTTGGTTAGAGAAAGAAAACAAATCCAAGATGGCCGAACGTAATGCCGAAGTGACAAAAATAATTTTCATTTTTATTGTTACTATGGTAAAATAATTTGCACATAATATTTTTATTTTAGCTTATAGTAAGCTTGTAACAAGCTAGTTTGCGATGTTGGTTAGGTAATGGTTTGTATATTTCAGTTTTACGATGGTCAAAGAAAAAGTCTGGCTATGAGTCTGAAAAGGAAACTAAATTACCAAAAGTTTGGCATTTATTTCAGTGCTAGTAGGACGTACAACATGACAGGTACAATAAGTATAATGATTTGGATGAACACAAACAGTTTGAGATTGTTTATCACATAATCCACAAGGTTATTACAAAAAAGAGCATTTTGTAATAATTAGTGCAAAATAAAATGTTACACAATACTATTTTGATTGTTTTATCACATTTTGAGGTGAGATTTTACTACATTATGCAACATCACAGGGAGCTGACAGTTTTATTTGCAACATCGAAACACGAAGAAGGAAGCTAACGGTTAGCATGTTAGCATTCATTGTTTCAGCCATTGTTTAGATTTACCACATCTTTCTTCTTCTGGTGCAAAATTATAACGCATGTCTCATATTAATGTCGTAAAAGTTGGATAAAAAGTGGGATGAGAGTTCAGAATGTAGATTCTGGAAAAAAAAATGGATACATAACTGATTTAGTTACATATAATAATCGGTAGAAGCACAAATCAACTTTTTTAGAGTGAACAGATCAGATTTGGGCCGTTCAAACTGTCATGAAAAAGTTGGATGTGGGTCACATGAGGACAAAAAATTGGATTTTGTACGGATTTGCCTGCATTGTGAACATGTTTACACTGGATTTTATCTGGTAGTATCAGAGTAAAATGAGCAGAAAACTAATGCATGCCACACTTTTCAGATTTCTATGCTGTAATCTGTGTTGGTCTGTCACATAAAATAAAAATAAAATACAATACAATGATTCATTTATGTTTTAAAAACATTAAATATGTTTTATTTCCATCTCTTGTCATTTAAAAGTACTTAAACAAGAGAGCTGGAGTGATAACTTTATCGCTAACAAAATTTAGAACAAGTTATTGTTTCCACGTTTGATCGTCCTTAAACATGCCAAAGTTTAATACAGCAATAACAAGTCAGTCTGAGCTGCTTTATGTTTCAGAAATGAATCAAAAAGGACACAAACCGTTTCTAAAACTGGCAAGGATGGTGTGTGTGTGGTTCAATGAGCCGTACACACACCGAGGGATTTACGTGCTCATTTTTCAAGCAACTGCTTGAATTTGAATTTTTTTTAACAGCTTCTGCATATTTAAACAAACAGTCACCGACGTAGCCGGGCAAACCAAAAGAAAACCGTAAACCAATAGCCTTTGATTTGCAGTTAAGGCGCTTCAGTGTGACAGAAGAACACTTTTTAACTGTAAATCACAGCAGACAGAATAGAAACACTCACGTCAGGCAAAAGGCAATGAAAAGAGGCATTGACACAATAAACAACTTTAGTTTTGTGAATAACTGGCCATTAAGAACGCACACTAGGCCTTGAATGTGAAGCTAAGTAGGTCCCCTGACACTCGTCCTTCTAATGCCTTGTACTTTGTGTATTCAGCTAGCTTAGAACAAGGATGTCAGCAGCACATAACCGGAAACTCTGCTGTTCTTTGGCTGCTCATATATCTCCCTCCACCTGCGTGTGGCTGTGTCTCAGAGTGCTGCTTTTAATCAGCGTTATGGATAGTTTTAATTTGCCAGTGTTTAATATTCCTGTCCCCATTATACTCAGGCAGTGTTTAAGCAGCAGTATTGAATTTTTAGAATGAGTCATTGTAACTGCACCACGCATCGGTAGCACAGATAATTCACGTTGGGAAAACAACCACCCTATCGCTTCTGGCCGACGAGGATAAATAAACTGCTACAGAAAAACATTTAAGCGTCACGTGTATTACTACAATGATTACTGTTAACGGGTGGAAAAAAACCCAAACAAAAAACATCCAGGCTAAAAATAAAATGCATCATATGCAGGTTTAATATTGCTTTTTAGAGGTGCAATGAGATTGCACTTCTGCTAAGGGGGATACATTAACATAACACAATAATGTACATGTACACCAAACCAATAAAACAACCAGGAAATAGAAGAATACTCTATTTATATACTGGAACTAGAGGGAAAAGGCCATCCTACGCTTTTCAGGAGATGAGATACTGATATTAATTTCTATTTAAGATCTGATATTTATCTGCATTTTATTCCCTTTAATGAGTGAGTTCTCTCTGGGTACTCCAGCTTCCTCCCATGGTCCAAAAACGTGACCCTTAGGGTGTTTTTATGTCTCAATTTGATTTGGGACTAAAGTTGCAGCATTTGTTACATTTTCAGCTGCTGCTGTTTTCTTTCACAACGCAAAAATTAATTGTGAAACCTGTTCCCCTCCTAGCCTGTGGGGGCGCTGCACTAAGAACCACTGAATAAAACGACAAAACACTGAAGAAGACACTTAGCAAAATGTAAACCAAAATGGAGTAGCGCCAGACTCTCGTCTGATAAAAATCCATGAGTCGTTTCTCCTGCTAGCTGTAGATTCTTGCATTTGTTTTGGTTGTGTTTACCCAGAATGCCCTGCGCTGTAGTCCACTCCATGCTTTTGGAGTGGTCTCCATTGGACATTTGCGCACCAGAGTTCACTTCAACCAAACGAAGACCAGAGTTAGTGTTTTAGGTTCAGATCAGAGTTCAATTGCCCAAACAAACTGGACTTTCTACTCCAGCAAACCTGAGTTTAATTAAAGTGGACTAAACAGGGTTGATAAGAATGCAGCCAAAGGGTTTTTCCCACCTCATAGTCTGGTAGACAACATTCAATTTGGGACAAAAAATTGCAACATATTCAACTGCTTTGATTCTCTTTCACAGTGCACTGTGTCAAACGGCCCAAACCCTATGGAGAAGCAGTTCCCCTCCTCGCCTGTGGGGGCGCTGCACCAAGAGTCACTGAAGGAAATGACAAAAACCTCTGAAGAAGTAACTGATCACAGCTTCCTTTTTCAGGAATACCGAGTAGCATCATATTTTAGCGGTTGGAAGATTTCTCTTTTGGTTTTGGTAACGGACCAGGAGACATTTCTGAGTCGCTTGCATTTGTTGTGGTCGTACTTACCCAGAATGCCCTGTATTGTAGTCCACTTCCTGGTTTTGGAGCGGTTTCCGGTCAGCTTGCATCCACACTGGAAAAACACAAAATCATACCAAATATTTTAGTCCAGTTTCTAGTTCAAATATCTTTGGTGCAAATTTTACTGTTGTTTTTATTTCTGTTAGGCAGATTTTTGCATGAAACGCAACAAAACATTTTGTCTCAATTGGCCTCGACTCACCATTTCTCAACCAGGACAATTTGACTCTATCTGAGCTGAAATACTTAAAGTGTTACTGTAAAGAAGGATATTTCTTCTGCAAAGATTGATGTTAGCCATCTTCACTCTGTATTGTTTCATTAGGACAGTGCAGTGATATACTTATCAAGCGTCTGCGCATTTTTAATAAGTTTAAATCAAAAATTTATCATGGGACTGTATTTACCCTGATGACTAGAATCTCTTCAGATGCTTAATAGTCAGTCCCTCTCCAAGTCTGATTAGACACAAAACAATCTATAAAGCACAGATTCAACATACGGATGTTGTAATGAGACATGTATGCAAAGTAATGTAAATGAAGTGATCTAATTGCATATATTTTACATGGATTTGGAGCACAGACTTTATCTTCCTTATTACTTCTCCGACTTGCATCTTTAATGCAGCTCTGCAATGTCCTCTTACTTGATATATAAAGCAGATATACAAGCTTTAATCTGAAATAAAACAACACCAGCTGGGATTATATTATTTTATGCTTGGATGCTTTTGATGTTAATTCTTTTTTTTATGTGTTTACATGTTTGGTTGTTTTTTTGCGTTAAAGCCAATTATTTTTCTGAATACACTACTGCTTTTGTGTTGTTGTTGAACTCAAACTTCAAATAATAATCTCAATTGTGCCAGTGCATTTATATTAAACTGGTATGACAGAAACGCTTTGTAATCAGAATGAATGGAACATTAAATTCAGTAATGAAGGGACTCTTAAAACAGATGTGTTAATATCAAAACCCAACACAATGAGGTGTCTATATAAGTACTACACATTTCAACACATTTACTGTGCAAATAATTCAATAATAGTTATTTAACACAATAATTGTGCTCCTTTATAGGGACCTGCAATGAATTATGGGATATGGTGGGCTGTGAAGGATCCATCCTTCAAATCTGGGGAAAAGAAAGACACATTTGAAGGAGTCATTGAATTCGGACAGGCCTTGTTGCCCGTCCTTCGAAGGATGCAGACCCTGAATTCGGACATAGCTCCATGTTCTGCATGGGTATGGCAAGCCCTTTTAACATAAAATCAGGAAGACTTTAGGAACATCTTATCGTCTTTGGTCAATTTTTCAAAACTCTGCTTGAAAACTTGTGATATACTTCAAATCAAACATAGCAAGTAAGAATCAACTATCTTTGTTTTAAGTCAGTTAATATGTTACATAATTTTACTTTCAAAAGTCCATGCCATAAAAACAGAAAAATAAATAAAANAACTACGAGAATAAACTGGTATAAAAATAAAATCAGAATATTATGAGAGTAAAGACAGCATTACAAGAAAAAGGTCATTGCGAGAATAAAGTCATACAAGTATAAAGTTGAAATAATGAGAATAGAGTCATAATATTTTGAGACTAAACTTGAAATAATACAAGAATGAAGACAAAATAATGTGAGAAGGTCATAAAATTATGAAAATTTGAAATAATACAAGAAGATGGTCGTAATATCAGAATAAAGTCAAAATATTTCAAGAATAAAGTCATAATATTACGAGAATAAAGTAGTAATATGACTTTGTTGTTGTAATACTACCACTTTATTCCCATAATTGTATTTATTTTATTTTCTTAGCAGGGCCCCAATACTCCGTCCTAATTATGAGTGGGAACTTAGCGCATTTTCTTGGTACCTGAATCTGTAATTTGACAGCCTATACAGCCGAGTTCTGACACAGACGAAGGCAAACATCAGGATAAGGAAAAAGAGCCACAGGGTGAATGCAGTGACATCTGACAACAGATGGAGACAACATTACAGTGCTGCAGTCCTTCATTAGAAAGCCTGCCAGCTGATGCCTCTCTACCTGTTATTCATATTGATAGCTGGCACATAGTGTTCCTGGTTGCATGTCACCTTTGAAAAATTAAACCGGTTCTCTCATCTGCCTGCTCGCTGTCATTTAATTAGCAGAAATACAGCTTCCACTCCCACCCAACCCATTACTCCCTCTCTCCACAATGCCAACATCCAAAGTAGCCATTACTGGTAAAACAAAACAAAAAAAAAATGAGGCAAAGATGTTGTTGTTTTGCAAAAAACAATTACCATACACTGTGCCATTCAAATACAAAGATGGAAGCTATTTATATACCAGGATGGATTATGTTTATTTGCTAAACTTTTTCGCTAACGTATGTTCTTCTACACAAAATATTCTCAATCATCTAGCATAAAATAATGTGATTTTATTTTTACTTATAAATATCTGTTGCCAGTCAGCTGGCGTTATCTTATGGAAGAGTATTTCTGGTTTATTAAGAAACATAAAAATAGTAAGTTTAATAAAACTAACAGAACATTTCCATATAAACCATCCCCTGTATGGGTTCTACATGAGCTAGACAAGAAAAGCACAATAGATCTAAAGAGCAAGTTAAGATATCTAAAACATAATCAATCATTTCCACTGTTAAGAAAGAAAATAAATGGCAATATGCTAAAGCTGGCCAATTATAAAACAGAGCACTAGTAAAAACCTAAAAAGTTATGTTGATGTGCAACTTCAAATAAAGTTTTTTTTACATGGATTCAAATTTAATCCCCCATATAAGTTTAAAATTCTGTCTTTTAAGATATAGTTGGTAACTATAATTGGAAATTAAGATTGAAATGTTGACCAACAAGCATTAGCAGCAAGCTAGCTAACAGGTGAAGTACTAGCTATTTAGTGTTGAATGCTAGCTGCCAGGTTAACACACACACACACACACACACACACACACTAAAAAAACACATTGTTCATTCTATTCATTCTCTCTAAGGAATAAAAAATGTTCAATACAGATAATGCATTTTCTTTTCTTCTTCAACCATTAATCATCATAACAGGAAAGTATATTTCTCAATAATCAGTCCACTAATAAAGACAGAAAGTACAGAGTGGTGAAAGCGTTGTGTTTTCATATGACAGTTTAATGCATGTGGGGGGGAAAAATGGGGTTTTGTGGCCAGGAAAGAGGAATCAGATACAGACATTTCTCTGTTTTCTCCCATAATCTAAACTGATTCTGTAAAAGGCTAATAGATGGCATCCAATTTGCATATAAATGATTGGGGCGTCTCGAGTGATCTATGACTCGCAGTCGGATTCAGTTGTGAGGGAACGGCAGGGGAGGACCAGGAAATATAGCTTGGAAGACAGAAAAATGAGGAAATCATGCTCCAGATTTTTGGACTTGCCTTTTCTCCAAACAAACAGAAACATTTTTATTTCATTAAACGTCTAAAAATTCTATTTACATATTGTATTTTCATGAACTGTTCAGCTGAGTTTAGCTTGAATGTCAACTAAGATAGTTTAAAACTAATTTAATTCAACCAAGATTTGTTTTCTACTTTTAAAAACAATTTGCCAAAGCATGAACAATTTAATATAAATCTGTTTATTCTGCTTCTGAATAAGCATTTAACAAAGTGTATGTTATTCTCCAGTTGTTTCCAATCATCTCATTTGTTGGGTCCTTTATTGTTGGAGTCATAAAGGTAAAATTGAGGCAGTCCTGCGTAGATGATGAGTAAGATTGCAGAAATCATTGTCCAAATGTCTGCTGGGTGAATTGTTATCAACTGAGAAACAAAACTGTTCGCTCATACAAATGGTACTTTACAGTCCACTCAGTAACTGGATACGGTTTATCTATCTAATAGCAGTTCCTTTTGCATTTATTTGTGCTATTTTCGCTAATTTACCTTCCTCTACTTTGTTTTTAGAGGGTGTGAAATACATAAACAGCTTAAATTTAGTAATTCTAACTGTTATACATCATTACTGTAATTTACTTCAATGCATATTGTTGCAAAGTTTTAAATTAGTTTTTGGAATTATTGTTAATGGAAAAATTTTGATTGGAATAATAGATTTTTTTTCATTGAATTTTACAAATTTAATATCATATAATTCAATTTTACAAATTGAAAATGAAGAAGGAAGTGGCGCTCAAGTCTACTTCAGAGGTTTTTGTGTTGTTTTCTTCAATAGTTCTGGGTGCAGCGCCCCCACAGGCGAGGAGGGGAGCAGGTTTCTCAAATAGTTTGATTCCTTTAACATAGATCAGTCTGAAAGAGAACCACAGCAGCTGAAAATGTAACAAATGTTGTAATTTTGTTCCCCAATCAAAATGAGTCTACACACATTGAGATAAATATTTTACAGTGAAAATTTGCCCATTTTAAACTATTTTTATTGTTTTGTCTTCAATTGAACTGCTTTTGTAATCATTTGCTCTTTAAATGTCAAACAGCTGCTTTAACTTACTGGTTCTGAAGTTTGTGCCTCTGACCTCTTTGGCAGGTCTCCCTTGTAAAAGAGACTTTGGTCTTAATGGGTTTTCTTACCTGGTTAAATAAAGGTTAATAATAATAATAAATCTATTTATGCTTGGAAATATAGTCTTCCGGGTGCAAATTCAGCTGTCAGCACTTTCATTTACCACAACAATAAAACCACAAAGTGTTTAATATGTCAAGAAAGTGAATAGCTATGAAAATTAAGCATAATTAATTGTAATGTTGTTATATAACAATGAAGGGTTGTAAAACGGGTTGAAGCAAAACAAACAAAGGCGCCTACTTTTCATCTGCATAGAGAGAATGCTATATTACATTATTTGTATCTCCACTGTAATATATTTTTGTATATTATGCTATCTAAGCTGTCAAAACAAAACCTTCCAGACATATTTTGGCTTCATTGTACTTTAATGTGCAATTGATTTGCGTAACTGGAGACATACTGATGATAATGAACACAGAAGGCCATCCATCCTCTTTACAAATGCCAGTTCCATCGTAAAGTGCTGATCAGCTTATTTCTGCATGATGCACTGTTAATGGCGGCCACGTAATGGCTTCCCTCCGTGCGACCAATCATTTCAGCAAGTAGTGTATTATCTGAATGTATTTTAAAGTGTTCGGCCTTCGATTTCCTCCTTGCGGTGCCGCGGTTGTGTTTATTTAAATATTGAGCATCTTTACCGCTCAGGATACATGAGGGGAAGATGCAGCGGCACTAAAAGTTCAGGGTCAATTATTCTGCTGGGTTTCATTAAGAGGCTGTCTGTAAGAAAATCAATCTCTTCTCTATTAATCATACATGCTCAATACCGGTTCAAAACAAATGACAGGGTGAAATATGTGCTGCTCTAATGAGGGAAATGAAGCTCAAATTGGGAAAGAAACATTGACATCTTTGGAAGCTGTAATGTGGTTTGGAATGATTGATATTTTGATAGAAGCAAAGACAGGCCAACACAGTCCTGTCTGGCTAATGAGATAAGTTTGTATTGTAGTTCATCTGAAAAAAGACAAAACTAACTTACACGTAACTTTTCAACAAGATACAGAAGCTTGTTTTAATTAAATAATTCCTTAATATTGATGAAAAAATACAAGTTCTACTGGCAGATTATTTCACACACTAATTTTTAAACTTCAAGATAAATATTTAGCTACCATGTTAAAAACTGAGCCTGCTAACAAAATGTTTAGTTTTAAGCTAATAATTTAGCAAAAATGTTAAATATTGAGCTTGATAAGAACATATTTAGCTTTAAGTTAAATATTTAGCTTGCTAACAAAATTTTTAGTTTTAAAAATTAGCTTCCTGACTAAATAATTAATAAGCTAAATGTTCAGCTTACTAACTAGAGGTTTAGCTTGCAGATTAAATGTGTAGTTTGGAGCTAAATATTTAATTGGTGAACAAAATATTTAGCTTCAAAACAAATATTTATCTAGCAAGTTAAATTTTTAGCTTGCTAACTAAATAATTAGTAAACTAAATGTTTAGCACTTTCAGTTTGCTAATCAAATATTCAGTTAATGAACTAAATATTTAGCTAGCATGTTAAATAATGAGCTTAAGAAATGTTTTGGCTTTAAACTAAATATTTAGCTTTGACCTAAATATTCAGGTTCTTGGTAAATGGTTTGTACTTGTATAGCACTTAAGTCCACAAGACCCCAAAGTGCTTCACACATGCTAGAGCTCCTGTTGGGTTGCTAGGTGATGGGCGGAACTCTGCTGGAGTTGCTAGGCAACGGCATAGTGCCCTCTAATTTGTGACATTATATTCTGAAGGTTTGTGAAATGGCTAATTTTCCACACGCCAAAGAAGATCAACTTATTGCCAAGAAAACTTTTATTTTATACTTTTTAGAAGCAGAAGAAACTCAAAAGTAGGTAAGAAAATGTGCAGAAAGTGAATTTTTCCATAATAGGTCCCCTTTCAAACACTTCGAGGTGTCAAAAACTGAAGTTGTTTGTCAAAAACACCATTGTCTGTGTGCATGAAACCAGGAGAAAATAATGACAAATGAACAAGAGCTGAATGGTAATCAGCAAGCAAAGGCCAAGTGTGTCAAGGGCCGGGGGGAAACTAATTGGATAAAAACCAAGGAGGACAAGCACTAAAACAAATCAGGAAGTACATCAGAGGAGGGAAAAAAGGAAAAAACTCCCAGATTTCCTGGAAAAATACAAGTTGACATAAAAAAAAATGTAAACCAGAACACAAAAACATGATTCTAGCTCAGAGTTTATTCTTTATTACAGGCTGTGAACTCTTCAGATCATTAATTTATGCAATTTACTTTCTAATGAGTCGATTAAATTTAGATTTTAAAAGGGCTGACATGTTTAATTAATTTGTGGTGGATAATTTGCCTTACAACATTCAAAGTGTTCCCTATTGTATTATATGCATCCCAAGTTTAATTATTGCTAAAAAAAAAAAAAAATGAAGATAGTGCTTTTTTTAGTTTTTGAAGTCATTATTGGTTGCAATTTTGAAAAACTTTCTGTATTACATTATATTATCCAAAAAGATTAAACACTTCATCAACACCTTTCGACAAATATTGAAGATTAAACATTTTAAGACCCTTAAATTGATGAGTATGAGCTAATGCATATGAATGAAAACCTTCTTTTCTAACACTGGATGATTGACTAGGGCAATGAGAGGGAAAAATCTGCCTCCTTATGTAAAATGACCAATCATTAATTATGTATACACCTTGATGAGATGCTTTATTTTTAGGCACTGCTGAAATCCCCAAAGCGTGACCTTTTCATGGCGCCAAGCAAACAACGGGGTATTTATTACATGCATACTTCACATGGATATGACAGCAAGGCTCACAAACAATACATTTACCGGCCAGAGTCACTGTGATGTTATATATCTGCACTGCCATTGTTTTCATATTCTGTTTAATTAAAATTAAAGAATACCTTCTTTTGCCGTATTGCTTTGCAGTTGGTGGAATAAATACAACAATTTTACATCCCCAGCTTTAAAAACTACTTACTTTTCTTGCTTTAATTGCTGAATTATTGAGATGCGCCGCATCCGTCTCTGCTGACCTCTTGGTGTCCACAGTTGGAAATCTGTGGTGATGATAATTAAGGCTCGTCAAAAAGCAAAGACCCACAGGTCAGGCACTGACGATTAAGAATTTATTTTATATTAGTTTGCGGGATGGAGTTGGGGACAAGAGAGCAGATAGAGTACCTTCAAACCAAAAGTA
>CAEFZY010076437.1:0-13779 GCA_903066815.1 Brachyrhaphis roseni
TAGATAGATAGATAGATAGATAGATAGATAGATAGATAGATAGATAGATAGATAGATAGATAGATAGATAGATAGATGTACAAACATTAGTTTTGCTGGTCACCCATCCCCTTCTGGTTTTGTTTGGAAGGCGACAGCATCGTGTGAGGGCAGCCACTGGGATTTAATCAGGAGCTGGATTTGTTATGCAGCATACCAGTAATTAACTGATTGATAATTTCTGGTTTGGTTCCCCTTAATTACAGGACTGATTGGAAATGAAAATGGTGATCCAGTTGGATGGAAGCAACCTACACCACACAGGGCATCTCTTTCAGATTTCTGTCTGAAAGAGATGCCTGGGTGTCTGGGTGCTCAACCCCATATTCTGCTGTGGCAGACAAAATGATAAAGTTGTTGTTTCTTAATATCTTTTATATAATGATGTGCTGGTAGTAAATAAAAAAAAATAATTCAAATAGGATATTCATAAGTCCTCAAATTAAAAAAAATATATATCAGCATACAGTTTGAAAATATGTAGTTTTATACAAAGCAGCATAAAAAATAAATCAAAATAAAATATTTCTTTATGCATTAAAATGGTGTATAGACATGTTGCTGATGTAGTGACATCGTCTCTAAGGGGAGAGCCCTGCTGCTGTTACAGAGTGGGGCTTTAACAAGACTACACGACTTTCTGTCTCACAAAAACGTGACGGTGAGACTGATGTCTGGCAGCTTGACTGCACAGATAAGTGAGTGCACAATTTGTTTGCATAGTTTTCACTCACTGTATTGATCTTACTGCTTCATATATTACAATATTTTAATATAAAAATTAGAGTAAAATAAAAGTGGTAAACAAATAAATTACATTTTCCGGGGAAGTGGTGATAGACATTAAAATTAATTTGAATTGCTACAAACCCAGATCCTTTCAAGAAAATCTGGCAGAATATGTTTACCTAGCTCTTTTAAGATCTACATATGAATAAATAATGAGCCAAATGTGCATACCTGCAGTCACTGCAACCACTCCAACCTCGCTACAACAAGGTCACAGAAAAAACACTCCTTAGTGCTGCCCTATACTTTAATTTGGTTTCTGTGTATGAAGCAGTTTAACAAGTTTAATGTGTGAGATATTTTAAGGGATATCAGATTTTTTTACTTTGAAATTCGTGGATGTTTGTCTTTGTTTTTCCCCTCAATATCAGTGTTCAACGAAGCTTGATGCCATGACCTCAGACAAAAAATTAGCTGCATGTTAAATGTTCATTAACAATGCTGTCTTATATCTCCTAGGAAAATATCATAAGTCCTGCTATGGATTTGTTGGTTTTAAGGTGGTTATAAAAGTCATGGTTTTAAAGCCTCCAAATTTTATTTTATTTTTTTATAGGATGTTGGACAAAGAGCTTGAATTGTCAGAGTTTGGAGCAGAGTGTCCTGCAGCCATCGCTTGTTGCTGAGCACTGTTGGTCAACTGGTTGAAAGAAAACATTTATTTTTTCTTGGTTGTACAAAAGATACAGCTGCCTGGAAAATAATTGTACACCACCCAGTAAGCTTTTTAAGGTAACCCAGGAAAATACTAGAGCAGCTGCCCAACTAACATGGTTACTTTCTATACTCCCAGTTTTACTCTATGAACAGCTAAAATGGCAAATATTCTGCTGAATAATAATTTGAAAACTATTTGTGAAATTAGTCAGTGTTGGCTCCAAGGTTTTACTTTTGTCTTTGGATTAAAAAATAAATAAATGTAAGATGTTATAATACTATTACTGTAATAATTAATAATAGTTAACATTTAAAAAATATGTTTAGCATATAAAATTATTTTAGCACTGATACAAATACCATAGTTGTTATTCTACTGTGATAACCATAGAGCTAGTGATTGAATATGAGACATTTAGATCACATTAAGCATTTCATTAATTTTTTTTCATTAATTTTTTTTTAAGTTACATTAAATCCATGATTTTTAGTCAAGGCTATCCTACTCTGAGAAACTCACACTGGCACTATTTTTTTTTTAAGTACATGGAAGCAGTGTGTGTTGCGAACTATTTTTCATCTTTCTTTTAATGCTTTTTATGTATTTTAATGCACGATCATTGGCGTCATTTACAGTAGCACAACAATTCTTAAGAAATACCTTCAGTGTAGACAGAGTTTTTCTACACAAAGAAGATTATGACAAAATCAGCCCTCCATGTGGTGAGCTTGCTAAGGCGGCTGAAATCAAGGCCATTACTCCCAGCTGGAAGCAGTACCTCATCATTATGGTTTTCTGACAGGGATTAAGGCCAGTGAAATCCCCGAGTTCCCCATCAACTACTTGCTCACCTTTCAGTGACATCAACACTGCAGCAGGAGAGAAGACAAGTTGGAGAAAAATGAAAACAAAGATGCTTCATATACTCCGCCACCAGAGTTCAATTTTAATTCCCACAAACGAGAAGCAGTTGTGAATCAGTTTGGTTTGTAATAACAAGTTTTAGATTATTATCTCTTTCAGAGTTTGTGCCACTTTCGAAGGATATGAGTCATTTTTGTGTGGTGACTGCTCCTTTGGTAAGCTCCTCACTTTAACATATCCTGAAAAGGTATGTGGAAAATCTCCACATAAACATAGCTGGTGGGGGTGGACTAAAATTTAAGCCAGGATTGTGTACAGTGAACACATGTCTGCAATTCAGCTGTAAGTTCGGGTAAAGTCAGAATGTTTACTTCATCATCAACATCAGCATCAGTGCATGTTTTGGCAATGCTGGCACTGTTGCTGAACGATCACGTAATTTGTGAACATGTGAAAGTGTTTTACCACATCTCAGCGGGGAAGGATATTCACATTCGCTCATTGTTTAGTGTCTGAAATAATGAGACAAGAACAGAGGAGAACGTTAAACAAGCTATTGCTTTGGGCTTTTTTTTTAAGATGCAAAACTAGAACTGAAACAAGCCAACATATTGCAGGGATGAAGTTAGCATTAGAGTGGCTCTGAATGCCAAAAGAAATGAAAGAAATTCAAAGGGTTAAAAAGCTTTTCCAGAGAGCGCAGCAGGGAAAAAATACAGTTACTGTAAACCTGTATCTCCTTGAGCTGCTGCCTTAATCTAAAAGAGGAAAAGAAAAGAGGAAAAAACACTCTACTGCCTCTCTATTCTACGAGTGAACAAGGAGCCGTCCATCACCATTTTCCACAGTGGTTTACTGCCCAAACTGGTCTCTCAACATCGAAAAGAGTGCTACAGGGCTGGGCAAAGGGTCCTGGCCTCTAAACACACACACAGAGGTATATTAAACATCCATTACCACATTACGCTCAGCTAAAAAGAAACAAAGTGTTTATGTACAAAAACATGAGATTTCTGTAGGATTCCAGGCAAAATATGTAAAAACTTAACTTGACAAAATATAGATTTTCAAATAATTTTTTTTTTGTTTAACCTACCAATAAATAGAAGTGTGTGCGAGTCCTTGAATATATTTTAACTAAAGTCTAATTTATTTCAGAATCTATAGCAACTCATCTCTTTGAAAAACAGGATTTACTTTGAACAATATCCGATTGCAAACAAAACAGAACTAACAACCCTCCCCAAAAAGATACCTAATTTTGCTTTCACGACATCAAACCCGACCTTAGGTTAAGTCTCGGTCAACATGCTCGCCTTTCAAGGATGAGAAAATCAACAGTAAATTATACATGAGTAGCAAGCTTCTACCTAACCCATTAAAAAAAGAAAAACATCCTAACCTGCGGGTCAGGCTGTAGACAGCAATAACAGAATCTAGCATCGCACCTTTCCTTGTCATGTCAACTGCGATAATAAGCTACTCGGCCGGGGGCATGACATGAACACATTCTGATACTGCAGGGGGAACAAAAGCGAGGCCGCTGAGCGTCTCTGTCAAGTGCCAAATAATAGAAATACAGTGCTTGAATAGCCATGCAGCCAAATCCAGCACCATACTGCCCTCAGACAATGGGTGCGGTGCTAATCCCCCTTCATGGGGTCTGCATCCCCTGTCACGCATAGTGGTGAACCATGCTGAGATGCTGCATTGGCGAGTGACACCTTGACAAAGGCGGCGTCCCGGGACACCGTTGGGTCTGTGTGCTCTGCACTGCTGTGCATAGAATCTGCATTGGGGGGGAATAAAGGAGATGAGCAACGTGTTAAACAATGAGCTGCCAGGGGTGCTGAGCCCCCCGTCAAGCCTCGGTGGTGGCCACCCATCAAAACCCTTGAGCTCAACGTTCAAGACTGGAAGGTAGTCTAACCCTGCCTGCTCAGCTAACCAGCCCTTCCAACCTTGTGTCTGGGCTGGGCTGAGCTAGACCTGCTATTCTGTCCTCTGCTCTGCTCCGGTGGATCTGACAGCTGTTACCAGGAAAGGTTATTCACTCGGCGCATCCCTCCATACACACACAATGACCCTATAGCCCCCGCCTGTCTAGCCAACCAGCTCTCATGCGCCGCGACCGACAGACAAGGTGGAGAAAACAAGCTGACAGTGTCACTCGTCCGCCACTCGCATTTCACGCTACATATGCACCAGATGACGGCTCTTTTTCACCCCCAAATAACTGAGCTGACTCAATACAGTGGGGGCGTTTATATATATATATATATGTATATATATATATATATATAAATAATTTCCCCCTGAAACACGTATCGTTCAAGTAAGCAGAAAGTAGGTCAGACTCAGATGTGGTTCAACTAAAAATGGCTGCTAAAGTGGGCTCATTTATTGAAAAGCAATTGTCATGAGGGGAGATAGGTGGCGCTCTTATTTTACTTTCACTAAACCGAGAGAGTAATAAATAGACAGGATTGAACAGCCTTTTTGAGTTTGGAACAATTCACTAAAATAACAAAAATAATAATAATAATAAAAAAGAAATATATTTTTTGCAAATATAAACATCTAAAATGATGTCAGAATGCATTTATTATAAACACAAAAAATACTGTAAAAACACCTCCATTTCCAATAATATCCAGACATTGCATTATTATCATGCCGTTTGATCCATACCTTGTTGCAAATCAACTGAACTCCTTTTATATAGATCTTGAACAACTTGTCTTGACCAAGCTGCCTGTTGCTATTGTAAAGATAAAAGACATTTTAGTTGTCTACTGTCTGACATCAGTGTTTGTTTTTTCCGTCTGTCATGCTGCAGAATAAATGCCTCTATTTCACATATTTTTCCTAACCTCCGATGATTCCCGGTATGGGCTACCATACCACTTCATTAACTTTAATGTATTTTATCCCAGCTGAATGGAATTGTTTCTCATGCAGCGCTCTCAGAACGCTCTATCCTCTGCGCAGACCTTTACAAGCTGGTATTGAGTTTCCTCTTATTTAAAGATAGAAGAGGAGGTACATTTATGGCCTGGCATAGTAGTCGCTATTTCTAAGCTGATGCGGTATATGGTTTGCTAATTGGAAAATAATGAAAGTAATAATGGCCTGCCGTTCATTAAAATTCATCTGTTGATTTTTTATAACAGCTAAGTATTGAGAGTAAATGAAATGACACGCAGACAGAAGATATTAGAAAGTTATCTCATTATATTGACACACTTAATTATATGAAATAAGCCGCTGCTGGTGCACAATCTAAATATATTTAAATGCCTAATGAACATTTTATAATTCCCTTGAGTGAACTGTATTGCACTTTTATAATGCAGTTAAATGCACAACTATGTGACATCAGCCAAGTATTCATCCCCGTAAAACTTTTCCACATTTTATCACACTAAATCAAACTCAAAGTGGAAGTGGAATTAGTTTCTAAATTTTCTTTAAGATAAAATCTGAAAAATCTGACATTATCTTTATTAGCTTTGCACAACTAGGAAAAAAAAAAAACGTTTTTATCTACATGTAAAACACTTTGTGTGGGTGGAATAATAGCGGTGCACATCACCCTGAACCGACCACTCCCATGGTAAAACAAGCTGGTGGGAAGATCATGGATGAATGAAGCTAAATGTAGGGCAATCAAAGAAGGAAAGCCACAAGAATCTGCAAAAAACTTTAGAGTGGGGTGGAAGTTCCAGCAGGACAATGATCCTAGAATACACTCACTAGCGAGGATAAAATGGTTTAAGTGAAATCATATTCATGTTTTAAAATGGCCTGCGTGCCCTCATAGCATGATTCTGCCATCATAATGTTTCAACATGGAAATGGGGTGCTCAGGGTAATGTGAAGTGTTATTTCTTTGCCACACATTATGTTTTACATTTAGACTAAAAAGCTCAGTTTTGTCTCTAGATGTTCAAAATTTCTAGGGATATATTCCACAAAAATTGTGCTATGAGGTGACAGAGATGAGAAAAAAAGACCAAGGCACTGCAGAGTGAGGTGCTGATAATATGAAACAAATTCTTTTACATTTTTACGTGACAAAGTGGTAAACGTGACCTAGTAACCTTTACGTTTCACAAACACAGTTATGTTTTCAACATGTTAACTTTATGACTCACAGTAAAAGTAAACATCTGTTTACTTCCTCACACTCGCAGTGCACTCAATGGAAAACATATATTGCCTACAGAATGTGAGTAATGACTATTCTCCATTTGCATGTTTTTCTCTTTCCCACAAAGCCCAACGTGTGAAAGCACTGCTCATACATGCACATTCATATGAATGTCTTTCTGCATGGCGCATCATTTATTCATCTTAAACCCATTCTTGCACATTTGTACCGTTCGTATTATTGCATGGCAGCAGAGCATTGACTAATTTGCAACCATCACTGCTCCAGTTATCATCATCACCACAGCCCCCAGTATCATTTTCACCATCATCAGTATTGCCCTTCAAACTGATTCATCCTGGAGAGGCTTCATTACAACAGTTTCTTCAACTGAGGCAGCTGAGTGGGCAAACCTACACCTACACACATGTACACAAACACACACGCATGTGCGCTCACATACATAAGAACCCACATACTCTCTCAAGTGGCAGGCCAGTCGCGCGCTGTTCCTGCTTCCTCCATCCCTGATGGCAAAGCTGTACTGTCAGTTTACCTTGCCCCAGGACATCCACGGGACAGCCTATCAGCCTTCTCACCACTGCCAAAGACATGTAGCTCTGTTTATCTCCTAATTGACTCTCAGAGGAAGGCTGAGATTGACAGTGCCGCTCCCACATCACTTAAGTCCTTTTTAGCCAAGCAAACCCGGCACACCATCACCTCTTAATAATACACAGCAGCAGACTTACTTTATTGATAAGCACCACTTCACCCCGCGCTTTAGTCAAACACAGCCGAGAGGATTGTCGTTAGAAGCATACCATGCCTCATCATTCCAGGAGACGACTTTCTCTGTCTTCTTTCTCCGGCTCTGCCTCGCATCTACCATCAGAAGACGACAAGGTTTTGGACAGGCCTGAGGGACCGTCATGTCCTGACAAATCGAAAGCCAGTCTAAAGTTTTGTTTGGTTTGTATTGGCAACTGCTTTGATCAGTGGCAGCAGCATTCATTTTGTCCAGTGTGGCAGCACAATTACACAAGGCCTTAGCTGCTAACAGCTGACAGAAATGTTGAGATAACATATATTCTGGGTGGTATTTACTATGCGTTGATGGATGGGAAGACAGGATTGATTGAGGCTAATTGACAGCACAAGAGGGTGGGGGGGAGGAGCTGCATCAGGGTGATGTGTTTAATTTCTCCTCGCCTGCCACTTACTTGTCATCACCTGACAAGAAGCAGCTTTCCCTTTAGCGATACACGCTGCGTGCTTGACACCTTTTCGAAAGCCCGGCCTTCTCTGTGTGATAGCACTGAATGGGGTAAAAGGCCACGAGGCTAGATGAGCAGCAGAGCCGGCCCTGTCTTTTCGTCCGTTGCGAATTATTTTGCAAGCTAGAACCGCTGTGCTGACGTTTTGTCAAGCGCCATTTGCAGTGATGTCACAGAGGCCACTCTTGCGGGACTTTGGCCATCTGGGTGCCGTCACTGTGCCTCATCACATCTCAACTAGGCAGTCGATGACTCTTTAAAACCTTACAGGGGGGAGAGATAATATTACAGCAGCATAATTACATGATCAACAAGGGTATTGGAAAAATAGTTGCATTAGAGGGGCTGCTCTGAAACAGGTAAACAAATTACTTTGGGGCTCCTGAAAAAGGCAGGTGGCTGTTAAAATGAGATAGAATAATAGTGTTTAATCAAGCTGTTGAAACCAGAGATTTATAGACAGTATGAAAAATGCAAATTTTTTTCTTTCTCTTTTTTTTCTTTCAACTTAACATGAACAACTTATTCATGCTAAGTTGTTAATAGTTTAAATTAGTTATGATTACAGGCATTATTATTTTTATTTTCTAAACGTTAGAATGAGTTATTATTAGATAATTGTTTTAATTTTCTACAAACTCAGAGGTTTGCATCAAATTCTTTTCACTTTTGCTTTTGTTTTGGTGTTTACACACTTTTTTCATCAAAAGATGTTAATCAGACAGAACAAGTTGCCTTCCTGAAAAGCATGATAGCTGGACCTTTGAATGGTGTTTATACCCCATCTTGAAATTGTACCCAGGGATGAACCATAAATGGAGATCAACAACATTCTTTGTGATATCTTGGGTTGCTTTTTTATTCTTTTTAAAATGATATTGCACAAGGAAGCAGTATGAAATACATCCACAAGTGTCCCTTAATTTACCCCCCTGTTGTGAATCCACCTATTAGAAGCTTACAAAGCCATCGTCATTAGGGTTTTCAAATATTTAAAATAAATGTCTGACTTCAAAGAAGATAATAAAAACATTCTGCCATTATTTTGGCATTAGAAAAGACTAATTATTTTGAGTATTTTTACTGACTTAAAACAGGAAAAATACAGTTTGATTTAATATCAGACAGTTTTAAAAAGCATGCTTTCCATGTATTGTATGGAAATATCTGGTTTCAACTGAATCTACATCCAGAACAAACAAAACAACATCATCTCTCTAACCTGTTTGATACCCTTTGTTTAAAGTCCCAGGAGTCTCGGGTTGTCTTCCATCTTTGCAGCAACACCGCGTCTTCGTTTAGTTCCACAACAAGCACATCAAAGACCACTTCTCTTCCCTATGATATTTTTCTTTGTGAGTCACAGACATTAAAAGTGCTGACTTGCTTTTAAAACTCAATAAACTGTCAGCGCCAAGAGGCTTTGCAGATTCTGTTCTCAACTGTTCAACAGATCAGCTTTTCTCCACAAATACTCATAATTGCTCTACAATACTTTTAGGACCAGAGGACCCCTTTTGTCTACTTTATTTGAAGTCCACTTTACTTTATTCATGTGCCGAGACAGAGGACCCATCTGAGTAGAGTATAATCTCTGGTTTCCTGAATCTGTCTTCTTAAGCCATCATTAATTGAGGATACACTCCTCTCACTGCCCAAGGTACCTTAGATCATCACACACTAACGATCTGTTCACTTTTTGGAGTCCTCACTCATGCAATCAAAGGTGTGTCCTCTTTGATTAAATGAGTGCAGACACAAACCTCTTTCCACAAAAGGTAAACTCCTAAAAATGACTTTTTACTTGTGGCTAAGAGTCAGCTTCTCAGTGGGCCAGAGAGCAAGACTAAAAGCAAAGAAAACTTTTCAACATAATCTTCAAAGAGCCAAAAGATTTCCTCTTTACCTTTGATGGTTGCAAGGTGAAATGCGCAAAGGTAATCTTCTATTGCACTCCTTCCAGCACACACATACTGTATATGCAATAAAAGCTATAAGTATCACCTATTCCCTTCTCTTAAGTTCTGCTGGTGTTCCATCCTCTACTGTTAGTTGTTACAATGGCACGCTGAACATTTTCTTATGGCGCTTTAATATGCAGGTTTTTTATGTGTGTGAGTTTTTATGTGTGCTCCCAGTGTAGAGGTGTCAGTGTCTGTTGGAAGCGTAAGGGTAATCTCATTCTGCTTTTCAATCTGGTAATTAACTTGACAGCATGACAAATGGACACGATCAGCTGTCTGCCCCCATAAGACACAAATGTGGTGCATTACACACTTCAATGTGGGATTCCACCCTCAAAAGAAAAAAAGACATTAGAGGGAAGCTCCTCAAATGGAATCATGCTGAGTTTGGATGTTTAGAGTTTCAAGTGTGTTTGGGAGATCATCACAGAGCAAGAGCTAGAACGAATGAGTTAAGTGTGCAGACACATGCAAAGCCAAACAATAGGTATGTGCGCATATTTATTTGATATCAGTTCACGCTTTTACTTCCAAACTGCAGCCTTCTGAGTCAGCCTCCTGTTAGGGCTAATAGCACGAAGGAGTCAACTTGTCTAAGTAGTGCCTATAATGTATATCTCTCTGCTGTCTCTCCCCATATCTGTCCCTCCCTCTGCTTGACTCTCCCCCCATTCCAGCAGCCATTAATCATGCCTCGATCTTGGATACCTGATTTGGCTGAGAGCTTTGCACTTCACTGCACTGCAGCCAATTCCAAAGACCTGGTGCACTGTGAACCTCCTGGGCTCTTGTAAAAACAAATGCGAATTATTGAGGACTTATCTAATTAGCGACACATACACACAACAGGAAGCTCTAAAAGCACCGACTGACCTGTGCTGGCTTGTTGTTGGACTGCATGGCATATCTTGCTGATATCCTCTTTCAGAAGAATGTATATTATCTTACAAAGTAGTCCCTTTTGTTGCTGTAAGGTGACAAAACTTTTTCATATTTTGCCATCTTACAACCACAAACACTTTTCAAAACTAAAATCTTAGTGTGTCATGCATTTCGCTCTGATACCACTAATTAAAATCGAACCAGTTTTATCTATTTTTTCAAAGAATAGCCAAAGCTTTGTAGATTGGTAATCACTCTAAAACCAAATGATCCAACAGAGGTGACAAGCTGGTCAAGAAGAGCAGTGGTCAGAGAAGCAGTCAACCAGGCTATGGTTTGTTTGTGTCTATTTTGAATATGCACAAAAAACATAGCATGAAGCATAATGTCAAAACAAGTGATGTAGGGAACCCAACACACATATTTAGGGAGGTGATGTGGTCTGATGAGGACAAAATTAAACTTTCTGGTCAACATCCAACGTGGCAGAACACTAACACTACACCTCACCCTGAACACACCCTGAGCACGAGGAAACTTGGTGCAGCATCATGCTGTGGGACAGAAACTCTGAAATTGGTCAGAATTTATAGTAACATGGAGCCAAATCCTGAAAAACCTTTCAGAGGCAGTAGAAAACTGGAGACTAAAACCATGAGGTAGAACAGCCTTTTTGCAAAGATGATTTTCAATATTTTCAGTTTCTAGTTCTACAATCGTTAAAAGATTTGCAACTGTAATTGTAGCGACAGTATTGACTCTGGTTGAATACAAATGCATGCCACAATTTCGATTTTTATTTGGAAAACATTTGGCTGTCCATTTATAATTTTTTTCTGACAATTATGTATGTTTTGCATTTGTTCATCACATAAATACACTGAATTTTGTGGTTGTAAAGCAACAAATTGAGACAGGTGTTAAAGGGGTTTCTATTCTTCTGCAAAGCTCTGCAGCAGAACTTCATCCTGACTGTGTGATCATGGAGAAAATGTCATAAATAATATAGTTTACCCTACACATTAGAATATTATTATGGCATCAGGACATTCATGGTAAAAACTGCATGTCATTATCCTGAAAAGGACATTCTTTCTAGGGAGCATCAGAAAAAAAAAAAAAACTAAATTCAAACCTCTTATTTTTGCCTGGCAGATCAACCAGATGCACTCTAGTTACTGATATTTACACAGTACAAAATAATAACAATGCTAATGTCAATAGAAACACAATAATATCCCAATCTGATTACAGAGACTGTGTGTGTATGGTGAGTAGTAAATTAAATTTGAAATTTGAGAACTTGCTTCTGTCTGTGATGTATTACTGTAGGGGGAGGGGGCAGGAAAGGGGAGTGGGTGGGCCTAGTGGCAAAGTGGGGGCCGAGGTGGAATTTAATAAACCCGCCAAAAAATTTGAAAATGCATATTGGCCCGAGATAAGGTGGAGACGTTTTTTTTTTCTAAAGTAATTATGAGATTTTATTCATTTCTGTCATTAGTCAAACTGACAGCTGGTCCCTGCAGGCTGGACGTGTCGCACTCTCCTCTCCTTCACCCCGTTTCAGAGAAGGAAGCCCATAATGAATGTTTACAACACACAGGTAACAGAGTAAATATTGGACTCATCAATTACAGAGGGCGAGGGAACTGGCAATCAAATCCCATGATTATTGTTACCGTTGGAGCCAACATGAGCCCTGACAGTGCCTGGTGGTCATGTGTGATGCACGGCACAGCTACACCCCATGTATGCGTGTGCGTGCACACGGATGGGTTTGCCGCTGAAAAAATAAATAAACAAACACATACATGCACCCATTCGCCCTGTCATTTTGTTGCGATGTCTCACCTACACGAGATAGGACAGAAAAGGAGCTTGTTAACATTGTGTTGTGTGAAAAAAAAGAAAAAAAGAAACTGGAGCAAACTGAGGAGATAATGGGAGAGAGAAAACAAGGAAAATGGAAAGAAAAGACATTTAAATGATAGTGTTATCATTAAGGACAGTTGCTCTCAAAGCAAAAGGTTGCGGGAAAAATTATATTCCAAAAAGATGCATAAATATTTATTACCTCACTGTGCCTGGGTGAGCAATGATTACTTTCAAAATAAATGACAAACAAGGGGGCTTTGGTTCTTTTGTCGATGGTTGTGCAGCCTTTTGCTGAAAAACCTAATCAACCAGCTGGAGAAAAATCACCTGTTTTGGTGTTGTTACTGACTCACTAAATGTGTGAGTATGTGTGTGTTCTTCTTTGCTTCATAATAGTATAGAGACCCCATTTGTTTAGTCTTTAAAAGAGCAGCATATCTTTGCGCTGATGCCTACGTCTGTTGTGTTATGACAACACCTCTCTGCAGCTGTCTCATATTTCTGGACGGCAGGACCCTCGGCCTGGAGACAGCAAACCCACCCAATTTGAACCAAAAATCCCTCATTACTGCGAAGGACTGCTAATGGGACTTTGCAACCAGTCGTTTGATCAGAAGGAATAGGTAGACCTGCAGAGGTGTTGCCATGTCATATTGTTTCCCTTTTTAAATTAAAATGTGCATTTTGAGAAAGCTCTACATGCGCTCCGATTTTTTGCCATGAGAGAAAGTATTTGTCCCCAGATTCTTATGTTTTTCTTTTTGTTTCCTTTTGTCAGTGATATTTTAATCTCAGTCAAATTAAGTAAACATAAAACACTGTTTTCAAATGACATTTTGATTTAAGTCAACCTTTCCTCGTGTAAAAATGTATTTCCAAGTCTTTGACATTTATTTTATGAACTAGTTACAGAGATATTTCTAAGGCACTGGGATTCAAGTGCAGTGGCAGCGTCTGGAAATTTTCACCATAGGGCCATATGGGGTCAGTGACAATGTTAGGTTGCCATGAGGGATGAACCACAAATGGAAGTCAACAACATTCTTTGTGATACCTTACTTTGCTTGATTCATTTTAATGTGAAGTTACACAAGGAAGCAGTGGGCTTGATGTATTTGTCATGTTCCGTGTTCTATGTGTGGTTATTTTTTATGTTTCTGTGTTTTTCTGTTATTTTCGAGTTTTCTGTGCATTTAGTTCGAGTTATCCGTGTCTATTAGTCTCCCTGTTGTCCCGTCCTCCCTTGATTACTCCCAGGTGTGTCTTGTTTCCCTGATT